>LGAG01000726.1:230398-246869 GCA_001278395.1 Lerema accius
ATATGTAAATAGTATATTAGGTATTTTGGTTATTATATTTCAGAGGGTGAAGATTCAGGGTTGATATCTTGGAAGGTGACAAATGTGGGACAAAACGTGGCGTTCGATTCTTTGAGTGTGACGGCTCCCTGTGCCCTCTACGAGACGGGGAAGGTGCATTGGACGCTAACATTTGACGACCAACCACCGATGGCTGTTGTACTTGGTGGTATGTACGTAGATAATAGTTCGGGAATGACATTTGTTTATACGTACCTCTCTCTTTAACACTTAAATAAAAGCAATGTTAGAGAGAGATGCAATATAGTAGAGACTGATATTTTAGACCCAATCCATACTTGTTAATATTTATGGGGTAAATGTACGTAGAATATATATAGACAATGGGGTTAGGGAATGACATCTGTTTATACTTACCTCTCTCTTTAACACTTAAATAAAACCAATGTTAGAAAGAGATGTAATGTAATAGCGACTGATATTTCAGACCCAATATTTACTTATTTATGGTAATCATGGGTAACCCTTGATTGACGTCACACTTTAAGGGGAGGAATGAGTAAATAAATTACTACCAGGAAGGGGGAATTACGAGATTAGCTGTGTGACGTCATACGTATAATTGTAAAATTTTGAATGCTTATGTCATCCATAGAATAATAAATTTTGTAAAAATAAAAAACCTCGCCATGTTGCGGAAAACTAATGGAACTAATTTCTTCTAATGGCAACAGTTACTTTAAAATGTCAAGTGTATATTTCTGTCAAAGTTCGTTATTCGAAGTATTCGAAGCGTGGTGTAAGTTTCATTGTTTCTGTGAGATTTTTGTGCGTGACATGACTGCACTCAGTGTTACTATAACAAAAGCAATTATAGCGCCATTTGTTATTTTTATTTTCCTGGTCAGGCTTTATATCACTTACGTGCTAAAGTCTTACTGAGGCCTTTGTTTTGAAAACCAACACTTAATGAGCTATTTTGTTTGTTTGTTTGTTCAGATGACATGGGACAGTTCTACCGTAAGTTCAATTCAGTGGAGATCACAGCCCAGCTGAGTGGGGGGGAGGGTGAAATGTCCTGGCAACACGCCCAGGTCTTCCGTCAACCTCTCGACAGTGACCAGCCCACCCTCGAAATTAAAGTCATTGTGGTCAACAATGATGAGATTGACCTCGATTAGACATTCGACGAGTACTCAAGATTTGTGTAAATGTAAAACTCGATTTGTGATGTAAAACTTAATTTGTGTAAAAAGTGGTGACCCCGACAATTCTCGCTGTGTAATGGTGACGTGATCTCGCTTTTAATTGTTATATGTATTTATTTGGCTTGTTTTTTTGGGTATACTGTAATGAAATGAATTAATTAATAATTTGTTATTGTTATTGTAAAAATATATGTACAGTTCAATGTAGGAGGTACATGGTATGAAATTATGGTAGGTGTTTTTGATGTCTTAAAGTTGGGATCTTCACAAGGAAATGATAATGTTGAAATAAATAAAAAAATATTAGTTGAGTACCTATGTACTCGTGTGTAGCAGTAATGACAGAAGCCAATATTAAATGTGGTTTATTACGTCAAATATTAGCCATGAAATGCAATTTATTTAATATTTATTTATTGATAACGTATTTTTTATTACATTCCAATTCGTAGGGTGTATATTTGCAGTTTATAATAAATGTATCCGTGTAAATTGTTTTTGTTGATAAATTATTTATTACTATTAAAAGCTTTTCTTTAAAAATGTTTTTTTTAAACATCCTGCCTCATAATATTCTTCAATACGGTAATGTCTGTTTTGGTTAATCTCTGGGACAGTTCGACCGATTTTGACGGGACTTTCAATGGCAGATCGATTACGTAAATAGCAGCAACTTTTATTTCAGAATTATAAAAGTGAACAATGTTTTTCCCCATTAATAAATTTGAAATAATTAAAGTTCATACATACCATATACATTCTGTAATGTCCACATAGATCAGAGTAATATATAAGGAAAACACAGATATAATTATATACACACAGAACATCTGTTTGTCCATGGTCAAATATTCTGTGACTATGGCACAGACTAAGGTAGTGTGTGTGGTATATTTTTTATCTATGAGAGAAGAATGAATGAAATGATAGGTAACTATGAAAATTAAGCTCGAAAATGTAAATAAATAACATAATCTAATTTTAAACAATTACTATTGTAATAGTAGAATTAAAATTACATATTAATTTTGTATATATATTTTTTATTGATAAGAAGTTCTCTACAGTTGAAAACCATGTTTAGTTGATTTACTTTTCATTTTTTCAGTTTCAATCCAAAAATGCTTTTTGATTCACTTGTCGAGATAGTCAAGCTTTTCAAATTATAAATCGAGTAAATCTTACCAAAAGTAAGTATTCTTGCATCTATAGTCAATTCTATATCTGTATTGTTAATTGTTAACGTGAAACCTTTGTGTAAAAGTTAATTAAATTAAATTCTTCCAACAACGAATAGAGTACCTTTGTCATTCGACTGCACTACAGTAAGTTGATATTCTTTGTTTATACTACCTTCAACGTTCGTATTATGGAAAAAAGGAACTTAATAATATATCGATGTACCCGCCTTCGTAGAACAAAATACTGAAGTTATGTTCAACAAAGCTAATAAAATCTATCGACATTAGCGTATTTACTGTCAACGCAAGCTGCAAAACAAAGGATTTGTAAAGATTGATTTGATTTTATTGTATTAGTTACCAAATTGGTTCAGAAACAATTTGATTGCGATTTAATTTAAGTATATAACTTATAAAAAATAGGGAAAGTATCAACTTGCCTAGACAATAGTTGTTTAAACACAGAATCATGCCTCAAGAAGTCGCTGCCTTCTTGCCACCAATGCAACCATTAAAGTAGGTGTTCATTAGTATCATATATTTGTAGTAATGACAACTACACTTTTAGAAAGCCAGGTACCTTTATCTACCAACTAGCAATAACAGCTGCCCTAACCAATGTTCACAGTTCACAGTGATGCACCTAATATTATACAAGTTTTATTGTTACTAGATACCCAGTCTATAGTTAAAATTTAACCATAAATGACTAACAAACTATAGACTACCATGTTAATGTTAAGAAACTTTCTGCTTATTAGATCTTTCATCTTATTTGTGATAAATCTGTGTATCAATTGCGTGGCAGTGTGGGTAAGGTGTTTTTTAATTTAAATATACTTGCAAATTGTAAGTATTGTTTATATATTGGCTGTAATTTTTCCTTTTGGTCATGAAGAAAATAAAGGTCACAATATTTTTATGATAACACATTGGCTATGTTGGCTGAAGTGAATTAACTTGGAACTCT
The DNA here is from genome assembly GCA_001278395.1 of Lerema accius. Classification (NCBI taxonomy): domain Eukaryota; kingdom Metazoa; phylum Arthropoda; class Insecta; order Lepidoptera; family Hesperiidae; genus Lerema; species Lerema accius. Next base: position 233,758 of record LGAG01000726.1, read on the forward strand.
TTAATTAGCAGTTTCACAAATAGGTACTCTTATACTTTTTATTGTAGACACAAGAAATAAAAAATAAAGATTTTCCTAATTATTCCACAAATGGTTTTCTATTCAATGGTACTTTGCCTATTGTTGCAGAATGGAAGCAAAAAACTTGGTGCAACGAGGAAACACATTGTCGGTTAATTTGGGCGTCACTAACTACAACACTCCTTTTGCGACGAAGACAAGCCCTGAATACCTCATCAGCGGGACGGCAATATTCCAAGTGAAGGTAATTGCCGCTCAGGTGAACAATGGTCACACAAACGTTTACAACAACTTGATATGCGTGAGGTTTGTCAAGCAAAGCGCGGACGATGACCTCATTTACACCATCAAGTTGACGAGCAACGAGTTGGGGATTAACAACAAGAGTTTTACAAGCGATGACGGTACTTGGCACTTGGTGCACGACAACAAGAGGCAGCAGTACACCTTCGATATATCGGTTCAGATGGATATTGCTCCTAGCGCGAGTTCGTTCGCGACGCTTCACGATGACACAGAATTGACAGACTTCGAGTTGAGGGGAGAGGATGGGTCCGTGCAGGTTCATAGGGCTGTGTTAGCGGCTGCCAGTCCTGTACTACGAAGGATGCTCGGTGGCACGTGGCGGGAGACCACGGAAGGGTCAGTGGACGTGCCGGGGACGTCGCAGCTGACGCTACAACACTTGAAAGACTATGTGTACCTCCACACCTTGCCCGACACAGGATTGGAGCAGGTTTTGCTCCTCGCATCCTACTATATGATGCCGGATTTAGAGCAGAAGTGTGTCGACAAGCTGGTTAGCAGCCTGACAGCGCAGAACGCGTGCGATTTGCTGGAGTTCTCCGCAAAACACAAGGTGCAGAGACTACTCCTCGCGATATTGGAGTGTATTCAAAGCGGTGCCGTGAAAGTGAATGACATGCGTACCCATTACTTACGCGGTGGATAATTTTATTTTAAATGTTTTTTTTTACTGTAATGTGGTTTAGAACAGCGATTTTTTGTTTTTACCCTAAAAAAATTATAAGATTTTCATATTTTTTTGCATTGGTACTTGTACAAATTCTTGATTTATTTTCGTTAAAAGACTGCACTGGAATGTTTATAAGGATGTGATGCATTTCTAATTTCTGACTTTTTAATTCTGGTTGAATCTATGTACCTGGCACACTATAAAAACATCACAATTCACAAGTAAAATAAAATTAACTTTAATAATGATATCTTTACCTGTGAAAAATTTTTTTTTCATAGGCTGTTAGCTGACATCCTTAATGAAAAACAATATAAATAAAAAGAGGGCATAACATGACTATTATAAAGACTTAAACTCAAAGGCGCACTAAAAACTAGCAAGCATTATAATTAGTGCTTAAAACCTTATTATGTTTATGATTTTCTACATCCAGTATTGATTTACCTACCATAAACTCTCATAGCGATTCTCATAAGTATTAAGCAATATATGTATGTGTCCTAATGTCCTATGTTTAATATTACTACATAATTAATAAATGTGAAATAGTTATTGCTAGAAATTTAAATTAAGATTTTAGTCAAAAGGCGATGCGTGATTTTTATTATAACCAATATTAATATTAATATTGTATCTAAGCCATTTGATGTAAATTGTACCTATAACATGTCAGCTGAATTTTTATGAATTATTAATGTAATGCTGAAACTGAAAACTGAAAGTACACCAATCAATTACTTTTTTGGGTGAAGGAACTAAAAATAAAAGCGTGCTTGCCTAAATAATAATAAAATTGAACCATTCCATCGTATATTTATAAATAACTCCTCTCTGCGATCTTCAACCGAAATTATTTAGGGTTGATAAGTGTATTTTCAATAAGCATTTAAAAAATTTCATGTTTTTGAGTTTATGTATGTTATCAATTTCTTTGTCATACCTTAGCCCAAGCAGCTTTAAGGATTTCAACATTATGAGGTCTCATTAAATTTGTCTTCAGTGTGAGTGAAAAGCGCTATGTATATTTGATAACAACGCCCGCAAAAAATGTTAGCAGTCGTCTTTTGTTTTTCTATTATTAAATACTTGTTCTCGTTCGTTTCTGTACTTATGTTTTGTGTTCGTGCACCTTAATGAGTGATTTAAACCTATAACGACCTAGCCACGACCTTTATATCACTTTCAGAGACTGCTAGGGGCGAGAACCGATTTAAAATGTCTTAAATATCATCACGAAGTTAAACGCATTTATTTCGAAAAAGTTTTACTCGGGCTGTGTAAGTCTATAGAAAACGTACGGACATTTTTGTCTATGACGTTCTATTACTACCTACAATTTTAATGTAGGTACCCAATATTACCGAGTATTTAGAATTTTAATTTTACATTACTATAGCGAGTAGATAATTGAAATTTTTAGAAAGAGAACGGTTGTTTTTCTACTCGTTTTATCTCACATTGAAATAAATTTAAACTTTGTTATTTGGTAGGTAAGGTCCAAAATGCTCGGCAATTTTTTACACCTTTGCCTTTGGGCTTTATTAAGTTTTTTCATCGGTTATACATATTTACGGATTGCGTTGAAAATCTAAGAGACCTGTTTTGTGGCCTTCGTTATTGCACACACCGATTTGAAGACAATCTGTAATCAAAACCGGTCGTTAGTTGGAAATTTAATGATTTAATTCTTAAGGTTTTTAGTATGTTTGAGAGATGCGGTTAAAGAAATTAAATTCTGTGATTTGTTTACTGAGTTTTTAATGTTACTTACACTATCTAGTATTAAAAAGAAATTATGTAACGTGCAAATAAATCGAATTAAATTTCAATTGTATTTTTATTTCAACACTTTATACTAGGTAGGTACTTAATTAAACTAAAATAAAAAAACGAGCAGACACACCACGTAACTTATGTAGATTATTGTGGCCAAAAATACTTTTTATTAAATGATATTTCCTAAAATAGTAATAATTGGATGTAACCCATTAAAAGCCCATTACACAGCGTAAACGAGGAGTCTAAGTTAATAACTTTTCATTAGAACAAACTTTACCTATTGCACCAGTGCGAATTGGTGCAGAAATAGTAGCTAGTCCTTTAGAAGTTTTTATACCCTCTGAAGGCCTTCGATGGCTTAACGATTCAACGACCGGGCCAAGATGTCATAACGTGCCCTCCATAGCACGGAACGCTCAATGGAATGGAATTACGTCCCACAAACGGTCACCTATTTACTAACTGACCGCGCCTTAACCTTTAACTTAATCATTACCTACACAAGTCGCCAGTTTGTAAATGTTTAAAATATTTAATTTTAAATCAAGATTTCAAAAAAATTACTAATGCTACAAGTAATAATTGCTACTGGAACTATTAATAATGAATTAATCGTTCACAGATAAGAAATATACTGTTATAAGTTTATCGTAATTGATTCAGCAGTTACAGAGTAATTTAATGTAATAAACGTCTATCGTTCATTCTAAGTTACACGCGTCAGACGTTCAAATTGAATCGTCTGCATTAAAAATGAAAATATATTTTGTGTTGTTATCATTGCTCGGTAAGTCTTAAGTTTAATTCTAATTAAACTGCGTTGAGGTTATAAATTATATTCTATGTTTACAAGTTTTTCTTTGCTGTATAATAATGACCTTTATAATTACTTAATGCGTCGTTCAATATTATTTAATAGAAGGATTAAAATCCGCTTAATAATTTCTTGGTTACCTATTTCATAAATGTATTATGTTTTGACTTTGTATTATGTATTGTGTTGTATATTGTATTATGTTTGATAAATCATAAGTAAAATTGTTTTTGTTTACGTAGAAACTAGTTATTAAAATATATTTCGGTAGGTACCTACTACAATTAGAAACATTAGGTATTAACAACAAAACTATTATTTTTATCTATAAAGCTCCGGAAACTGTTCGGGTTGTAGGTATCATAGATAACGACGAAAATTTTGAATAAATTGCTTCATAATGTATTTTAGGATAAAAAAAATAATATGTGATATTGAAGCGATGAAAAACACATTAGGTACCTACTGGAAAAGTGTAAATAACATTAAATGTGTCATTTCCGTTAAAAGTTTTTCATAAAACTATGCTAAATAGTATAAAGTTAAAAAATGTTCTCTTCTTAAGAATGTTTGAGTACTTAAGTATAATGTTATGAGCCTGTTAAATAAGTTGCAGGTCGTCTTTTAAGCTGGGTGTATAAGTAGGTTCATTAGCGCAACTTTTGATGCCATTAGGTATTACCTATCAGAAAATGTTTGATATGTAATTAACTAGTAACCATTATTTATTGACTTTTTTATCTAGGTACCTACTAAATTGAGTAGATTGATAAAACGAAAGTTTGATAAAAAATTAAGTGTTAAACCATTTTTTCGTTTCTAGTGGGCTTTGCATCTCCACATTTCTCAGAATACAAGAGGACACCGCTAGGAGATGCCGTGGACAAGGCATCTATGAAGATTTTTAAGGTCTGTAATATTTACAAATAGGTACCAAACCAACATAAAACAACAACGTGCATAGTACACGAGGGGACCACCTCCCTTCAGCAACGCATCTGTGACTAATTTCATGTGGAAGTTGAACTACTCATATTTTCTAACAGGACTAACCTACACTAACAGTCCTAGCTTCTCCAGTCCTCTTACTAACGCATAACAAATCTACTACCTACTAAACGATTAATATAGTCCTTCCTACAATCCTATTCAAGATTCATAACTAAGTCCATGAGTGGCAGGCGATTGTTGCACTGCAAGCTTATTTGTAATACTTATTAGGTACTTTAATAAAATGTCCTTTGCTCAAAAGAATAGCTATGAGTAATCGACCAGTTCAAGCGAAGGTTACCATCTGCCCTGGTTTTTTCAACTTTGTCCTAGAAAACGTCCGCGTAAATGCGAATAGGGGCATTGAAAATGATCGGGTAATACCCGGACATTTTTGTGTCAGGGGAATTCCGAGCTAATGAGAGCAATGCAATAAATTAAGAGTACCTAATGTGCAAAAAATAAATATTTTTGTAATGATAGAACAAGGAAAAACCAAAGTTATCCAATAGGTATGTATACCGGAGTTTGAATCTGTCAGAGACGGCGGTTTTGGTGATAGCAGAAAAATCCCAGACTACGCCCGCAGCTTCGCCTGCGGAAAAGTAGTGTAAAAAAATTTTAGATTCATCCCAATACAACCTACAAAATCAGGATAAAATGTACCCTATGCCCTATTCCTGAATGCGAACTATCTGTGTGCCAAGTTTCAGCTTAATCTGTTTAAGGTTTATAGCGTGAAGAACTTACAAATATCCAAACATTTTCACAAACTTTCTATACTCTCTCATCAAACTTTATAATAATCTCATCAAATTTTATAATAGTATGACTAGGGGAAATATGATAAAAATAAAAAAAACGTAATTACTAAGGTACTTGCCACCCCATTAAGTAAAGTTATTAATGATATAAGTCTGGAAATCGTTTTTTTGCACTGACAAAACTTTGTCCACAGGAAACCTTCAAGAGTGCTAAAGACAAGAATGTAATCGCGTCTCCTCTTGGAGCACTGACGCTCCTGTCCATGTTCTCTGCAGGGACCCAAGGAAACATCAAAGAAGAGATCATGCAGCTTCTGGGGTCCACAGACTATAAGCAGGTTCCGTGACCCTCCATTATCTTCTAAAACTTTGGGCGCGAATACCAAATGCCCCGTTTCAGACAAAGCCCAAGGACAAAATTGTTTTTCTAAGGTTTTAATTTAGACCCAAAAACCAATGTTTAAAAATCTTCAAAGTGTAGTAACCCCTATACATACATGTATTCTTTAGGTATAAAATGAGCCGTATCAACTCTTTAATAAATTATTATGGTGATTACAGATATAGCATCTTATCTATCTGCCTAACGGTACGCCGTCTACATTAGTGAGTTCTGAGGGCAACAAAACAAGCTAAGCACCTGCATTCATTAACTGTAATTTTCTTCCAGAATGAAGAGTCTTATGGAAACTTAACGCAAAGCCTCAGCGCATTGGATCCCAGCTATTTTGTGCTCGCTAACAAAATATACGTGTCTGATAAATACACCCTGGATGATCATTTCTCTGACGTCTCCAGCAGAGTGTACCAGAGTGACGTAGATCAGGTGGACTTTACACAGAAAAGCGCCACCGCAGACACTATCAATAAATGGGTAAGAGTGAAGTCTCGCATAGATGCTTCTATTCTTTTAACCGCAAGATTATTTACATAACTTAATGGTTTCTATATTTTCAGGCTAGTAATAAAACAAAAGGACACATTAACTCTCCTATTAACGAAGGAACTATAGACGAAGCTACAGCTGTAGCTCTTTTTAATGTGATATTCTTCCAGGTAATTACTTTTATTATTATTTCAGGGCACATTAACGGAAATGGAGATTTTGATGAAGTTATAGGTATAGACAACATTTCGCATTTTACAGAAAGTTATATACGCTAATCCAAGGGTATAAAGTAGAGTACAGTAATATACAATTTAGCATTAAAATTTTATGCATTTTTTTAAAATTTCATTTTTTTAAAACATAACTAATGCTTTTGATTGCTATTTTTACACTAGATACATGCTCTTAATTTTTATTCAACTAGCTTAAAATAAGGTAGTTCGCAGATTAGTTAACGGAACTTTTGAAATAACATGAATTATCTAATATTTTATTATGAGAAAAAAAACAATTTTAGATGATGCAAAACTGGCGTGTTACAAGGTAGTATTCTTAGGCCCCGCGTATTTCTGTCTTAAAAAAATAATCTTTAAGTCAATTAATTATTATTATTATTTCTAGGGACACTGGGATGTCCCGTTTAGAGTTGAAGATACAAAAGATAGAGACTTCTACATCAGCAAGTCAAAGAAAGTCAAGAAACCAACGATGAAGTTGCGACGCTCTTTATTTTACCACGAAGCCGCGGACCTCGAAGCCAAGGTATTAGGATCCCACTTGCAACACCATGACTGGGCTTGTCCTGACTATTCAGTGGATAGATGATTCTTCAAGCCAATCCACCTATTGGGCAAGCATCTTATGATGCTAAATACACTAAATCCCTATTCGAGGATTCCCATTTTCTCCGAGGGTTAAGACTTAAAAGTGAACCGATTTTTTTTGTATATAAAAGTCATTGTAGCTATAGATAAGCTTTGCACTTCTCGTATTAAAATTTTGCGATTACGAGAACCGAAATAAGAAATTTCAGCTGACGTTGTTTTGCATGTAATAATATATGATCAATTTTGGATTTGCAACGACCATCCGATTGTAATAATCATAATTTTATACTTACAGATGGTGGAAATCCCCTATAAAGAAACTGGTTTTCGCATGGTAATAGTTCTTCCTGACAAGAGAAATGGGCTTTCAGAAGTTGTTGAAAAAATATCGCAAAAAGGGATACTCGACTCAGTTTTTAAGCTCGAACCTTGGGGAGTTGAAATCGCATTTCAGATGCCAAAATTTGAAATTAAAAACAGTTTGGACCTTAAAGACATTTTACCCAAGGTAATATATTTACTTAAGTATTAGAATATAGTTTAAGAATAGTTTTGTATATTATAGTTACTTCCATAGATAGTTAGTTATAACTTTTATAACACTTACGATTTTAAATCAGTTTTTCTTTACTCTAAACTTTACCATGAATTTTGAGATTATGAGTAAAAAATATAAGCAGTGTTACAAGGGTGATCTATACTGTTTCATTCTTGGTCTTTTAACTCAAATTGTGTGTTGTTCGTCGGTCAGTTTCGTTAATAAGTCGTTTTTACATACAGGTGGGCGTGTCTCGTATGTTCTCTGAAGGAGCTGATGGAGTGGTTCGTGGGAATTCTGTAACAGCATCTAAAGCCTTCCAGGAAGCTTTCGTTAAAGTTGACGAAGAGGGCGCCACTGCCGGGGCATTCACTGGTAACTAGTTCTTCAGTTCTTTTAAATCCGAAAATAATTATAATGTTCTGCATCATTCTCTTATTGGATAAATCCTATAGATGTATGTGTTTATGTTTGTCTCTTTATTTTATCGACTTTTACAAAAATAGTTTTCTTTACTTCGTGCTTCATCCTTTGCTGACACCAAATTGTTGAAGCCAAATGTAATCTTTGTTAATAAGCGACGATAAATATTCACCATTCCGTGGCTCTTCTGCTCGTTTGTCACCTATTTCATTATATATTATTACAGTAAATAAATAAATTAGCATTTCGCTTATATCACACGTTATAAGAATTTCCTTTACAATCAACATTATAAATAATGTGTCTTAAAATATTCCAGGTTTCATCTTCTATTCGAGATCGAGTTACAGTGAACCTAACTCTCTGCCTTTCAAGGTAGACCATCCCTTCTTGTTCGCTATCTTGCACGAAGATATTGTGCTATTCACTGGCACTTATACACATTAAAAAGCCGTTCTACGTCATCCATATATTACTTCACAAGTTAACGACGAAGAGATTTTACAAAAGAATAAAGGATAATTAATCTGAAGAACAAAGAGAATCCAAAAAGCCTGTAGTTCGTGTGAAGTAATTTGTGGATGTTTGTTGTCGTTTAAGACTGTTAAGTTTTTATCAACATTGTTAATTTTATTGTCTTCTTTAGTTTTGTTGTAGGAATCGTTTGCCTATAATATTAACTAGTCTACTTATAAAATGTTATAAAAAATGTACATACTTGAATAAACAGACATTATTTTTCAAAGGTGTTTTTATAACAATACCAAATTGCCCTTTAAGTCATCTTTCTAAATATTTGTCAGAAATAAATTAAGGATTCAAATAATCTAAATCTATGAGCTCCTCAGCTTGTTTAAAACCATTGGATATCTGTGGATTAAAATATTGGGCAATGGGATCTTTTTCATCGATTTGGAAGTCTGGATTAAGCGCAAATTCAACCCAAAATAAAATGTGATCACAACCTACCGAAGTTAACGAATTCATATCATTATAGACGTGTTTATTGTGGCGCTTACGTTCATTAAATACGTTCATATATGAACTATATTATTAAGTTTACAAAGGTATGACGTAGGTATTCATCAAGACCTTGTACAGTGTAATTAATTTAATTAACCCATGATACCCAAATAAGAATGTATCAAAAGCTTCCTACTCCATTAACTTTTTATTAAGCGATTAATGAACCGGTGGCAGGAGTCAAAACTTTTTAAAGATAAATCTTTAACGGTAAAAGGTAATTATGACGTCACGTATCATCGGCATGAGCCCACACCCCAGATATATCGCAGTGATATACAAAATACACCTAGCTCAAACTCAGAAGGTTCCCACATAGTTGGAGAACGGTCGTGTGTAAAACTTGTGTCAGGTATGTGCAGTGCAGTCAATATGAAGTGCTTTATCATTTTGTCGTTCTTAGGTGAGTTTTAAATTATACTTCGATTGTAGTTATTAGTATCATTATAAAAAGGAAATATTAATCATGGTTAACTTGGATTAACACTAATAATAACGCTTAAATCTAAGTCTTTGGTTGATTTTAATCTGGAATCGTTGCTTTGTTAAAACTATGGGAATAAGTACTTAATATTTTTTATTGTTTGGTTAATTGGTTATTCAAAATAATCTCTAATCTTGTCAATAATATACCTAGAATTTAATAAAATTAAGATCGTGTATGCATGTAATATACCGAGATGAAACTTGCAGTAATTTAATTTGATAAGAATATTTTTAAACATTTTTGCGATAACTATGAACTTGTGAGGTCAGGGACATTTTGTTCTTTCTTTATGTATTGCTATCTCATTCGCACTAGCCACTGGGTATTTTTGCTCGTCTGTTGACGATACATTTTCCTTGTTATGATTAAGAAGTCGTTCGACTAGTATTTCGTGCATCTATACCTCGGAAAAAGATAGCATAAAGATAATAATAGTTGAAAGATTTACATTTTATAGCAATGAATGTTTTTATATGTGTTTAACTACCTTAATTGTTATGTTGTTTAAAGTGAACAAAGTAGGCACGTATACCCTGTTTTTTTTCACTGCGGACTAAATTGACACATGCAAATGTCAAATTTCAAAATAATGTTACCAGCTTTTTAGTAATAGTGTTGTATTACGATACCGGTTTTATGAATCGTAACTTTTTACGGTTACCACTTAATTTTATTATTATTTGACAATATACAAATCTTTTAAAAATAATGGTAAATATGAAGATATTAGATAAAAAAATATATATTTATTCATTTTAATTACTTATTACACTAAATAAATATGACAATTATATAAATTTGATCTTGAATAATACGCAATAACTAGTTTTTAACAGGAACTACACTCTAATTGGTCGATGGACTGTAGCCAATGCCATAAATATTGCAAAGACACATTTTTGTAATTATTACTGAAAATCGGTAAAAGATAGAAGTTACGGTAGTGGCACATCACTATTAATGTTTCATAAAAAACTAGCAACACAGCTAATGTCAATTTAGTCCGCAGTGAAAAAAAACAGGGTATAGGTACTTATAGTAACTCGTGATTTTACGAAAATATTGTAACGGAAAATGTTATATTCACACATTTAGGTACCTACAAGTTGTGTTTGTGATTTTTATCACTTCAATTCAATATCACCTAAGCTGAAATATTCACCAAAACTGCTTTGAACATTAATATTTTTATTATAATTAAAAGACAAATTAAAATGTAGTGGCAACGGAAATTCATAATTTGTGAAAATTTCAGCTCTCTAATATAGCCTGGTAACAAACAGACAGCCGAGGCTGATTATAATAATAGAGTCCGTTTTTTACCTTTTAGGTACGGATCTCTAACAACGGACTATTAAATGACTTTACAACACAGTGTCTGTGCTTTACAAGTACACAGCACTTATTTTGAAGGAGCTAAGTGTGAACTGGTCCTAAACATCAATTATTTATATTATTATTAAGATAGTCCATAAACTTAGTTGCTTCTCTTCGGTACTCACCAACAGGGACGTTTGCTTCTAGATATTCAAACGTTAGAATATAGCATTTGTGAATTCGTGAGTCAAATTGAGGCAAGTTGAGTGTTGTGTTGTGAGATCTTGATTTGGGGAGTTCTTCCACGTGTTCTTTAAGCACGTGAGTACCGACAAATTGTTGGAGCCGGCAAGTGAGGATGGAGGAATACCATAATAACACGAAGGTCTGTGGTTTGGATGGATATCTACCCCCAATACCCTACGATTCATCATCATCTGCGTCCTCGGAGGATGAAGAAGGTATTACCTCCCGTCCACCTATTAAAAGCTAAGAGTTCCGTAAGTACGTAAAGTGTAAGAAATGCTCAGATCTACGTTTAGACTCTCTCATTCAACACGTAAGTTACATTTCAAAATTATAACTCAATTACCTCAGATGGTGAATCAAGAAAACATAGTCACAACCATAGATCAGAGTAATATATAGGGAAATAGATTGGCAACTCATCAAGCTGTCAAAATAAGTTGTCGTAACTGCCACCTGGTGGATTGTGGCAGTACTTTTCTATCGATATATAGGTGTATACCTATAGATATATAGGTGTGTAGAGTGTGTACCTAACCTATAGATATGTTGTATTAAATATGGCGGAATTTTTTATCCGCATCTGAAAGAAAAGTCCTCTAAATACTGGTAATGGTCAATTTTACTCAAAGGAAACTTTCTTTTTTAAGAGAAGCAAAATTACATTTAAAGTTTTGAAAACGCTTTAACTTTAACCGATGTACGGTTATAGCTATTTCTAAGAAACAACATGAAAATATATCTCGTTACAACTGGAAGTTGAATGTCAAAATTAATTCTTTTATATCAAAACAAAACTTATCAACTTAAAATAAAACTTCAAACAAATTTAACACAAAAAACAATTATTAAAAACTGCTACAAGGAGGGTTGTGGTTTACAGACGAAAACAACATCCGAACGTTACCAAAGATTGGAACAGACTTGACTTGACTTTAACAACTGTCATCGACATCATTATGAACAACATGAGGTTAGAACAGAACACTATAGTCCTACGAAGCTAGTAACAAATTTAGTTTCGGCACTTTTCACCAGACGTCGCTGCTTTTGACAATTTGCTTTTGCACAGATTCAAAATAATTGAGTTGCATGCCCCTGGTCACAACTTCAAAGCAACAAACTTTCGTTAACAATCTGTTAACATCAAAACTAGAAATAGATAAATCACGAATTGTGCCACTTTAATAAATCAAAGATCCTACTGTGCGGGCATTTGATAAAGATTTACACAGCTGTCAAAGTAATATCATGAAATTATGCCGTCAACACAATTATTATTAAAAAAAAACTATTTCTCAAAATGTCTCCTGTAACCAGCTCAGAAATCCCGCTCACGCGGGGTTCCTCCTTCCGTGCAAATAAAATCATACCAACTTAACCTAAACAACTATCTTCCCATTTTACCATAGATAAAATTGACGTTTACAACTAGTTCACACTTAGCTTCTTCAAAATTAGTGCTGTGTGCTTGCTCCATCATAATAACACCCGTTTTGTTGTAGTGCAAAACAGTTTTAAGTATTATAATTTTCAAATACCAGTTTACTGATAAACTTTCTCTAGTTTTGGGAATCGTGGAAATGTTTGTGCAGATTTGTCACCAATTGTAGCATAAATCTCTTAATTGATCGGAATTCCTCAATTACAAATGTTTTTTTTGGTTTTTCCTGTCCATATTTTTAATTAAACTAGAAAAATCCGGGAAAATCCGGACAGATGGTAGCCTAGACCTTATCGTATACGTGTACTATGTATAAAATATTCATTTCCATTCAAAATCATTTATTTCCAATTTTTACTTATTACATTTACATGAATAAATGATTTTCAATTTGAAACCGATTAAAGTTGTTTATTTAGTGAAGCATACATAATTATTCTCGAATGAATTCGATAATGTAACATAATATGCCCACTTGGGCGTATTGATCGAAACATAATAAATATTATGTACTAGTGGACCCGCCCTCGCTTCGCTTCGGGAAACCCACGCCGAAACAAAAGTAAAAAAA
>LGAG01000726.1:246964-258331 GCA_001278395.1 Lerema accius
ACATCGGCCGTATTGGGGCGGCATAGAATATTAACCCAATCCCATGCTGGCAAACCCCCCTGACGACACCCTTGTCATAAGAGTTGATAGAATGGTAGGGCTCACGTAAGGTTTATATTATCAATACTATTACTGTTATTATAATCTTTATGTGAAGTCCGCCTGGGTAGCGACCACCCTCTTGCTTAAGTCAGCCGCCAAATGATTCGTCGTGTTCTGGCTGGGGCTTGAGTGCCAGAGAGACTATGTATAGTGTAAGAGGCGACCATCTTAGTCCCCAGGGGTAGCAACGCATCTTGTGACGAACTTCGAGTGCGACATTATACTAACGATTATTAACCGGACTATTAACATTTACTAACAGGACTTCTTACTCCAAGTTTGTTGAAATGTCCATGGGCGGCAGGGGTTGGTGGCACTGTCAGCTCGTTTGCTATCTTAAAACCCTAATAGAAAATTTAGCGTTTCTAAGGTTCTCGAGGTAGCTAGCGCGCAGACTCCAAGCTACCGGCTGACGTCACCAAGACGATGTTATAGCCTCTCACAGTTCACAAGCTTCTCGTATAATAGGATTCCTTCACTCCTTTTAGCGATTGTGAGCATCGCTGTCTGCGGCTGGCGCTGTCTTACGTGTGTGACGTCACGGACCTATTCTGCCAAAAAATCAGCTTTGTCACGATTGTCAAACACTTTGAGCATCACTCAGAAAGTTCGCGGAAATCCTTAGATTTCGACCGCATTGTTTCGAACACTACCAGAACACCACCACCAGATTTACATTAAATATAATTATTAATACCCCTGATTTTAACTAATTGTAATCATGGGTCATTTTTTGGGGTCCTGCGGGAAAAAAGAAAAATGTTAGTAAGTAAAATGATCTCCAAAATGCCAGTAATTGCAATATTAGCTACCTATAAGACTATTATTGATATTTTCTACTACAAATATGTTACGTGTGTCCTTATCGTCTTTTTAGGTAATTATTTCCCGTCTCGTTCATTCGTAAAAAGAAACTGCGCACGTATAACATTATCTACTATTAACTTCTTTTTCGTATATTATATACCGATGTGCCTATATAATTTTTGAAGAATAATAAATTAGTGTTTACATATTCTCTTCAGCTGCGACAAGCCTCGGGTATCCCCAAATGGTTAAATACAAGAGAACTCCGCTGGGTGATTCCGTGGATAAAGCGTCGATGAAAATACTTAAGGTTTGTAGAAAGAATAATACTTCGATTTTTTATGGCCTAAGGCAGGCAAACGAGTCATCGGGTGACCTAGATCTAGACCTGATAGTACCAAAGTAATCAACGACGACGAATTTTCAACAATTGGTTCGGTGAGAGTTACGTCATTCGACATGTAACTATTGAACATTTTATTTGAAACATGTTATTGGTATTTGTAAAATCACTTTGTTCTGAATTTTACGAATGATTATTAAGAAATAGGTAGGTATACTGTAATGATGTATTACGACGCGTCTGGCGCAATGGCTATCCCCTGGACCTGGGTTGGATTCCTTGCGGGCGGGAATTTTAAATATGTGGTCCATAGCACTCACCGCATAGGGAATCCTACTGTGGAGCTAAGGTAGTAGCCATTATTTATTTATACTTCAGTCTAAGTTTGTCCTCAGGAAACCTTCGAGAGTGCTAAAGACAAGAATGTAATCGCATCCCCTCTTGGGGCTCTGACGCTCCTGTCCATGTACTCTGCCGGGACCGAGGGGAAGAACCGAGAAGAGATCATGCAACTGTTAGGCTCCACAGATTATAAACAGGTATGTTTACCTCCGCCATCTTGATTTTTTTTCCTCTGGGAGTTAATTAGTGTACCTACTAAGTTTTTTTTTCGAACTTTATTTTTTTTTAATAGAATAGAGTGAAAGAAAGAGACTGGTTACTTTTTTTTTAATTTTTTTCTTTATACGATATCTGTTTTCAAAGCCCCATTCATCGAGGTATTTCACAAGATTCGCGATATTGAGAATATTGCCTTCATAATAAGACTTTGTTTTACCAAAAACTTGAGAAGTTAGGGTACTTAACAGAGTAATAAAAATTTGCTGATAATGTTTCAGCTGGTCGATTCCTACAGCAATTTGACTGAGAGGTTCAGCTCAATGGATCCAAGCTACTTGGTGCTCGCTAATAAGATCTACGTATCTAACTCGTACACCCTCAAGGAACAGTTCTCAGACGTCGCTAAACAATCGTACAAGAGCGAAGTGGAGCAAGTCGACTTTGCCCAGAAACAGAGCACAGCGGATAGTATCAACAAATGGGTAAGGATTTTGGAATATCTTATCTATATATACTTAATATTTACTGGTAAATATACAGTAAAATAGTTTGTTTTATACTGTGCTTCGAATAGCAAATTCTCCCATAGTGTTAAGTATATAAAGTTTATATTTCAATGCACTCTTATCAGTCGCATATCGATTCAGATTGTAATTGACGTTAAGTTGGTGTAATGTTAAACACGATTTTATAAACTGAAAACTAGTGCTACAAAAACAAAAAGGCTCAACATTAACGCTATGTAAAGTAAGCATTAATCTGTTATATTTTCAGGCAGAACTCAAAACAAACGGTCATATAAAATCTCCGGTTGACGAACGAACTATCGATGAAGCCGCCGCTGTGGCTCTCTTTAATGTTATATTCTTCCAGGTACTGTGTATCCATTGTAGAAAACGATTATATAATTTGGTAACTACTACGGCAAGTGTAATTTTTCTTATTTCTCGTTTCCAGGGACACTGGCATGTTCCATTTGATGCGAAAGAGACTGAAGAGAAAGATTTTTTCGCAAATGGAACTAAAAAAGTCAAGAAGCCAATGATGAAACTCGTAGGCTCAATGTTTTACCATGAAGATCCCGAGATTAAGGCTAAAGTAAGACTTATATAAATATGTAATATTTGCAGATCATTTGTAACTTCTATCTGTAAAATCTATAAAAATGCATAGTGTTCGATTTTTGGTACCATCTTATGTACCTATAATTCATTCAAGTTCCTACGAGCTTCAGATTTCACATGGTTAAATTTTGCGTTACGAGGAAATTTACAAACTAAAAGTAATGTTACAAATATATTTAATTTGGGGTTGCATTTGCAAGAACAAGATCATGAAAGTAAATCTCTTTAATCCACAAGAACCCTGAAAATGTTTGATGGTATTTTGCAGATGGTGGAACTTCCCTATAAAGAGACTGGTTTCCGTATGGTAGTTATTCTCCCTGACAAGAAGAATGGTCTTGCAGAGGTTGTGAGTAAACTGTCGCAGAAAGGGCTGCTAGAAGATGTGTTTGCTCTCAGACCTGCAGGACGAGAGATAGCCTTCGAGATGCCCAAGTTTGAAATCAAGAACAGTCTGGACCTCAACGGCATTCTATCAAAGGTCGATTTTAAATAAATAATTATGAGTTAACGTATCCAAATATTCCTCAAATATATCTAACAGAAATTGGTGTTATTAAGGGTGTGTGTTAAGTTACGGAACGGAACCGTACTTTACGTTTAGTTATGAGTACTAGAAGGAATGAGGGTTATTCAGCGATTTGTTCAGCAATACTAAAACTATTTAAAATTAAAACATCGTATCTACCCTTATCTGCTACACTGATGACTGACTTCTTCTTGACATACTTTTGTGATACGTTTACCATACCAAAGTTATATGCAGCACGATTATGTAGATAAATATAGAATTCTGGAAATCCATGTATATTACAGGTCGGTGTGTCCCGTATATTCTCCGAAGGAGCGACTGATGTGGTTCAAGAGCAAGCAGTAAAAGTATCTAAAGCCTTCCAGGAGGCTTTCGTGAAGGTTGACGAAGAGGGCGCCACTGCTGGGGCATTTACTGGTACATAATCTCTTTGACCAACAATAAATAAAAATGACTTATCTGCCGAAATCTATTGGTTTTGCCGAATCGACATGTTTTCTGAGTACAAGTTTATTTTGTTTATTTCTAGGCTTTATCCTGGTACCTATGTCGAGTAACTACGTGCCTCCGCCGCCTTTGCCGTTTAAGGTCGACCACCCCTTCATGTTTGCCATCTTGCATGAAGACATAGTGCTGTTCACCGGCACCTACTCACACTAAAATATTAATATTTAAGCTTATAACTTTAAATAATCCAATAAATGTTGTATACTGATTCAATGACTTTGCTTCCGCTCCTGCAGAGCTGCCTATTTGCCATAAATGCATCAAAGGGTGCCTTCAAATTTGCAGCAAAATGCCGGTTTTAATAGTAACACTAACAGCGGTATTTCTTCGTGAGAGTCCATCGTTAAACTTAATGTACTATTTACAACATTACGATTCTCAAACCTAACGACACTGTCGTTACGACAGCTGTGCGGGCCAGCGCTGCAGCTAGGCTGCCTTCACAGATTAGAATGCTAACGCACTGGCTCCGTGCGCCATTTTGCGGCAGCGCCCTAATAAGCAATTCAATTTTCATTTGTGGTTAGCTGTTTTTTTAAAGGTTTATGGCTTGGATCGAGTCCCTTATTATATTATTAATCTGATCTATGATCGAGTCCTCTCCTCTAAGCCATAGAGTAACTTGAATATACGGAGACACTAAGCTATGCCAATGTCATAAACAAAAAAATACAGATTAAACGCATCATACAGACTATACATATCACATTGACATTTGATTTAATGTCAAAATTAACAACACCCTATGTCGCATGCTAGTCTGTGCTAATGCAAAACTGGTATTCATTCACATCACAACTAGTATTCAATCTGTGGTGGTGGGTGATCGTGTTTTGTTTTGACTCATTCATTCATTTTTATTTTGAATTTGAATTGAAAGCCGTGCCATGATCGTTGCCGGCTGTATAGATTAGTTATTTTTATTTATTAATTAAGTTGATTTAAAAAATATGAATAGTAATGTGTTTTGAAATCTATCTTTCAGATTTTATTTATAACTTTATTTTGTAACTCCAGAAATTCACCTTTAATTTTTGTCTATAATTCTAACCTCAAAGCAGACAGGGACAGGTTTCATTTTTAAACCTTTATTGAATCGTTATAAATGAAAATCATGTCGACTTTACGGAAATATATAGGTAAGTTTTCAAAAATTTTTTTTTTTTTTTGCGCTGAGCCAAGTTGTAAGAGGTTTCATTGTTTCTCCTCGTAGGCCCCAGCCATTTGGGCAAAATCATGGCTTTTTCTGAATGACCTTGACGTCAGGGGCTCAAAAACCTTAACCAAACCAAATTATACACCAATAATTAAATCAATCCTATGTCCTTGGGATTTTGAAATGGTATGGTTCACAAAGGTTATATATTATAAACAATTACGGTACAATTTTTAAACCGCTCAAACCATACACTAATATATGGCTAGCCTGGAACTAAAGTGGTCTATGTTACAAAATAAATTTATCAAATGAAACGCGCTTAAAGTCACTATTTTTAAACAACCAATCAAACTCTAAAGTTGTATTTTAATGATAACCCTACTTTGGTGACCGAATGACATTTGAGACCACTTTTGCTGGAATTAATTTATTGTTTTAAAATTCAAATATTGTTTTTAAGTTCAAAAATGCTCATAGCCAAGAATGTTGATAGACCACTTTATTTCCAGGCTAGTTATATGCACAGTAATCATCATAGACAATATTTTCAGACATAGGCGCAAACCTCACAGACACAATGTATCAAGGCATGTACCATGGATCCAGGAAACATGTACCAGATCTGGACAAGGTGCTGGCCTGCAGCTGGGAAGCTGGTATGGAGAAGATTATTGTCACTGGTGGCAGCGTTGAAGACAGCAAAACTGCTTTGGAATTATGTAGAACAGATTGTAAGGCTTGAACAGAGTATTTTTCAATGTCATTTCATCAAGTATCTAATATCTATCTATATCTTGACGGGACTTTCACTGGCAGGCAGCTGATGTATCAAGGAGTAACATAGGCTACTTTTTTTTACTTTTGTTTTGGCGTAGGATTCCCGAAGCGAAGCGAGGGCGGGTCCACTAGTTATTAATATGTGAAGGGTTCAACTTTCAACACTGTTTTAAGAATAATGCATGATACATATAAGTTTAAGATTTCACATACTTGAAGTGTACAAAGCTACATTTTATGCATGTGACTCATAAATACATTTAATTTAGAAAGTATATCAAAGCTCATGCATGCATAGATTTTCTCATAATAGTCCTGAATAGGTAACATAGTGCTAATAGGTTTCTTCCATTTCCCAATAGATTCCTATTCCATATTAATGCGCTATAGTTGTATTTAGACCATAGTTGGTCTGCTTGTACAAATAAAATGCTGAAATACAAATATTTCTTTAACACATCTTCCTACTATTTTAACATTATTTCATTTAATTTCAGCCCGGTTGTTTTCCACCGTAGGATGTCATCCTACCCGCTGCAATGATTTTGTCTCTAACCCCGAGGAATACTCGAGTAGTATGAGGGAGTTGATAAAAGAAAATAGGGATAAAGTAGTGGCTGTCGGGGAGTGTGGATTGGACTATGAACGCTTACATTTCTGCAGCAAAGACATGCAACTTCAGTATGTATAAATTTTTTCACAATTAATTATAAAGATCATTTGGTTATTATAACTTAACTAGACTAGGCTTCGCCCGCAGAAGAGTAGTTTTAAAAAATATGGAATTTATCCAAAGGGAACCTATAATCGGGATAAAATGTATCCTATGTCCTATTCCCGGATGCAACCTATTTGTGTACCAAGTTTCAGCTTAATCCGTTCAACGGTTAGAGCGTGAAGGAGGGACAAACATCCAAATATCTTTACAAACTTTCACATTTATAATATTAGTAGGATTAGTAGGATTACAGTCACTTACTTCTGACCAGCAACAAGTTAGTGATGTCCCTAGTGTTGCTCATGTCAATGGGCAGTGGTGACCACTTATGGTCAGGTGACCTGTCTACCTGTTTGCCAGTATAAGGCAATTAAAAAAGAAAATAACAACCTTAAACTCAAGGGGTACAATGGGTTAATCTTAAAGCCTGATGTCATTATCTGTAACCAAATATATTATCCTTTACACTTACATTTAACGACATCAGTAAATATTTTTGGTTTATTTTATTGTTTTAGTGTTGCTATTTACAAAATACTATCTATGACTTTCAGATACTTTGAATATCAACTACGATTGAGTGGTGAATTTCAATTGCCACTGTTTTTGCACTGTAGAGCAGCAGCTGATGACTTAGTAGAAATATTGAGCAGGAATTTGGACAAAATAAAAGGTGGTGTTGTTCACTCATTTGATGGTTCACACGAGGCTCTGAAAAAGATATTGGATCTAGGAATGTATATAGGTATTAATGGATGGTAAGAGATAAACACTCTTATTTCTTAACTCTTACAGTAGGATTTAGTTTGGTGCAAGTTTAATGCTTAAGTTAAGATTTTCAAATGAAAAATTTAGGACTAAAGTGTGTACGTTTGCCACAACTGGTAATTTAATCCAAGATTTTGTTTTTAAATATGAGTAGATACATTATGGGTTGGTAAAGGGTCCCTGTCATAGTAAATATTTGTTTGGTGTCTGTGTGTGCGTGCGTGTGTGGGTGTGTGCGTGCGTGCGTGCGTGCGTGCGTGCCTGCGTGCGTGCGTGCCTGCGTGCGTGCGTCTTTGTCAATTCACTGTTTGTATTTTTAATGATCAAGAAGTGTTGGGTTTGAATACTAGTGAAACGGAAATTTGAATTATGAATTTAAATTTCTTTTTTTAGCTGTGGCTTGAGTCTATTTTCTATTTATGTAGTCCATGGCATCTACAACATGAAAGCCTAGAGTAGAACTATGACTATATCAATAGTTATTTAATTTGTAACTTTATTTTTTGGCCTTAACATTTCTATTTATTGATGTCGACCAAAATGAGGGAAATAAGAAACGAAATCTATTGTATTTACTAATACGTATACAGTTATCATATTATTATTTTCATCTCTTTCAGTTCATTAAGATCTGAAGAAAGTCTCGACGTAGCATCAAAGATACCACAGGATAGACTCATGATAGAGACGGACTGTCCATGGTGTGAAGTAAAGCCAACTCATCCTGGTTACAAACATGTGGTCACTAAGTTTCCCTCTGTTAAGAAGGAGAAGTACTCTGTGGATTCTAACAACCAAGTTAAAGGGAGGAACGAACCTGTGAATATTGTGTTAGTAGTCAGAAAAAAATACTATTTACTTTGAAATAGGTAAAATAGAGATTCCCCGTTTTTTTTTTATTCTTAGTTACCCTGATGTACCCTATGGGATCGCTCAAGTATTATATAACGCAATTTTTGAAGATTCTTGACCCCCCTCCCTAAACGTTACGTAACACACAAATAACCATTTTTATCTAAAAATGTTGCCATTTTATCGAGTGACTATAATGATATTCCTCAATATTTTTAGTAATACAAAAAAAACAATACTATGTAACGCATTGTTCGACCCCTTCTTCCACTTATGGAACACATCATCACAATTAAAAGACCCCCCGCCCAAATTGCGTTACATACGAATACGTAATACTTTTATTGACACAAATGACATTGTGAGGTGTCTATTTGAAATATAATAGTGTAATTTTTGGGTTAATAATATCAAAGAGAATAACTCATCAACGAAGTAGTACATAACTTTTGTATTTAAAAACTACAATGTAATTAAAATATTTGGAAGTGAATTTCGGCATTATGTATCTATATATTTATTCCAGGCAAGTATTGGAGATTTTGGCAGCAATCAGAAAAGAAAATATCGATGAACTAGCACAGGCTATCTACAACAATACTAACAACGTATTTTTTAGTAATAGGTAATATTTTTATTATCTAAGTATAATGTTTTGTTATATTTGTTTTTATGTGTGATTTAAGTGGTATATTATTACATTGCGATAGACTTTGTCTACTAGCGTTCACGTCAAACGTAACTTTAAAATATTAACGATTACAATCTTGAAATGTTCTATTAATGCTGGTTGATTACTTGGCTTATTTAGCGGAATTTAACGGAAACGCACACTTAATTATGTAGATAGATTAAACATAGACTACTACAGACTATGAACATATATAAACAGAAACAAAGTCTGTATTTGTCGGGCAAAGTCATTAAGATCTTTGTAATTAATGTAGTTTCTCAGATTCCGTCGTTGGCGCGATCTAATTGCTGTCTCAAATCCTCTAACTTTGAAATAAAATTAGTTACGGGTATGCCAACTTTGGATCTCGGTTCATATAATAGCTTCAATTTATCCCAAATTTGGATGCTATTCTTCATGTTAACAAGTGTGTTACAATTTTTTCATGAACTCTATTAACAAGTAATTCTTGGGCTTTGGCGTCATCTTCCTCCCATTTTTTTATATCAACTAACGATTTCCCATCATCATTAATTTCAACATACTAACAAACTTTTGAAAACTAATATTTCCTAACGGTTTAGTCATAATATCTAGAAGGTATAATATTTAATTTTAATAAGTCCCTGTTCAACTTTTTTTTTAACAAAGTGATACTTAATATCAATATGTTTTAGTCTTTTCTGGTGGATTGTTAACAAATTTTAAGTTAACAAAGTTTAATTGTCTTCGAAAATAGTTACTTGATCTATTTTAACATCTATATCTGTTAATACTTTTATTAACCAACAAGCTTCCATTGAACTTTTATATGAGGCAATTAATTCTGCCTCCATTGTACTCATTGCCACATTTTGTTTCTTTGATCTCCAAGAGATGGTATTTCCGTAACATTTAAAAATATAACCGCTTGTTGATTTTCTGTTTTTATCTCTTGAAAAATCTGAATCAGCAAATCCTACTAATATATCATCATCATTTTTACTATTAATTAACTCATAACCTTTCGTCTCTTTTACATATCTTAATATTCGCTTTAATTAAAAGACGTTGGCGCACGTTGTCAAACTATACCTTAAAAACCCACTTTGTTTGCGCACATGCGATGTGCCTAGTTGCTGGTTATTGTTTTAGTTTTTAATACTGGCCCTATCTCTTTACCATCTGGCTTAAGGGTTAAACTTTGACATAGGGTTTATTTAGTAAAGAATACAATTTGGTTGAGGACATTAGTGCCGTATTGAATGATGTTATGTCGAAGTTGTCAAGTCGAAGAAGCTTTCGCGACCTTCGCCGGGATTATTTGTGCTCATTGGCTCCTCCTCCATTTCCCATTCGTCATGTGCCTGTGCACAGAAATAAATTTATATCATATGGAAATAAAACACAATCATTTTCCTCGAAAGGTTTGGGCAAGAAAGAAACGATGTCAATATAATCGATCTCAGATTATGTCATCATTAATTCTTGCAAATTTAGTCTTACTTTCTGCTGATTTAAAGCCTTCGACAAGCAAGGGGTCTCGGTACTCTCGGTCAACTATTTGACAAACGTATTTATTTGTTTTGCCTACCACCTAGTTGGTTACCTACCTGATCAGAATATGTTTGTTATTTATCGTGAAATAAAACGAGGTTTTAATATAACAGGTTCTATTTATTATTAACAACTTTTGAGCCAGGATCTTTTTGTAGGCTTTCTATCCTTTCGTCCAACTGCTACACGATACATGACAAGATAAAATAAAGGTTTAAAAAAAATGGTTAGTGATATTGTGGTTACACCAGACTCTTTCAACAAATCCAAGCAGGTACGGACGAGTTTAGCTTTTTGAAAGCCTGATATACCACAGATTTAAAAAAAACTCACTGGAATTTTAAAAGATCCATTTACTGCTGTTAACATAAATGTAAGTGCTTCAGTGGCCAATGGAACAATATCGAAATCTACATTATTGCCAACATTTACATATCCGTGAGACCGGTAACCATCCCATTCTACACATTTTCGTATCGACATTTCATCTATACATAATGCACCGAGCTATACTCGCATCTGTGACTTTATTTTTAATGCCTCAAAGGATTCTTTGGTAAATCCACGCTCACAGTCAATTGACTGATATCATTTGCTTATAGTTTTTGGATGTGGTAAGCAACAGTCAAAATGATCACGGATTTATTTGTAAGCACGAGGAGATGGAAAGTGAAGAGTGAGGGCGAATTTCCGAAGCTCGGGGGAAAATGTTTTAGGAAGTGGTTTGTTAAATTTTTTCTTATTCAATCGTATCAGCAAATGTTTGTGTTTATTGCCGACTTATGCTCGACAATAAGTCTAAAGACTCAGTTTCCATAAAATTTTTGTCCTTCAGTTCATTAATAACATTTGTCAATGTTGCATTTTTCTTAATAAGCTTACGTTTAGTTTCTCTTAATGTTTTTAAT
>LGAG01000726.1:262523-294392 GCA_001278395.1 Lerema accius
GTTCTTCAAAATTAATAAAATCAAAATAAACCAAAATTGTAAGAAATGAAAACGAATTCTTCAAACCAATTACTTAATAAAAATAAATAATAGTAGGAACAGAAATTCTCAAAAAGTAGGTAGGTATAAAAAAAACATTTATTACAACCCCTCGTTAAATTGTCGGTAATAGTTTGGAATTATATTTTTGTTAACTAAATCTAATAGTCCTCTTTTCTTATTTTCAGAAACCCCGTTCCTTTTTTTATAAGCGGATTGCAATCTATAATTTTCGTCCAACCCTTTTGATGCTCGACTACTAACTTTCACACATTTAAATTCATTTTGACCGTAAGAAGTTTTATAAAAAAAGAATCCTTTGTGGTCAGCATCCAGTTTCGCAATCGGCGTTCCGTCTCTGTTCACGATAAAATATCAAAGAGTTATGATCGTTTGGTATACAGTAGGTATTCAATTTGACAAAATTTTGAATGACGTCGATATTCTTGCCAATCAGCGACTTGTTTATTAACCTGAGCGGTAGTTGAGGGATTTTTATATAGTCTATTTCGTATGTAAGTTGTGATGTAAAGGTCTTCTCATATCATTATGGCAAGTCTTACAATTTTTTCTTACAAGTTATTTACATTTCTTAATGACTTATACCCACACATACCTCTTGCGTTCTTCGTTTACAAGTATCTGGATGTTTCCTAAACCCTCAGCACATTGTGCATCACCAATTAACCATCAGCTATTTATATTAATATTATGGTCTGGCGCAGCAGACTTTTTAATAACGGCTCCAGAAGTTGGAAATCCATCGCATGAAGTCAACGCATCATCATAATGCGCCCTGTACTCAATAACCAGGACGGGGATAATGTTTTACTTCATTACAATAAAAATCCTTAAATTCCAATGCCTAAATAATATAAAAAAAATTGCTGGGGCTGTGGTAAGCGCTCCAATAAGGCCCAACACAAAAAGACATTGCATGCCTTACAGTGGATATTAGTTGACGTGCGGTGTTTGCTCGAAAGGCACACGACGATAACCCCTTTTGAACCGATCTTGTTTGTCTTGCGTTCAGTGTTCTCCAAATGCTCGGGAAAATGATCGAATGTGCGATCAAACCGAACATGTGGAAGACCACAGTTGACAGTTCTTATAGAGACGTTGACGTCGTGCCGATCTGCTAGTTTCACAACTAATTGATATCTAAACTTCCGCATAGTCTGTGCTTTGCCCATGTTGGAGGAAATAACAGACTAAGATGGCTATGTTTTGATGGCTATGAACACTTTAATATACCATTTGATTCCCCGCTTACGTTCTAACAAAAACATCGATAGTTTTTGATCCTTGATACCCACTCCATTCATCGATCGGTTGTAGTCATGGACTACAAATAGGCTTGACGACACATTGCCCATCGCACCTTCCCGGTGCCACATCGGCATTGTGGTAGTAGACACTGGTCTACTGGTCACGTCTTTGCAGGCTAAGACAGAAACCGTACCACAGTGTCTAGCTACCACGGCACCCCTTACCAAGCGCTTCTTGTCCAAGCTTTTTATGTATGTACCTATGTCATGTCCTCCGTCTGTTCAGGGTACAATTCTTTCTTTAGAGTTCGATTCCTAACAGCATCAAATGTTGGTCGAACTTTGTAAAATGCATCTTTGCAACCTGCTGGAATTATTGTATTGTCAGCACGGTGTAAATGATTACGTAGTTCAAAAAACCGGCCAAGTGCGAGTCAGTCTTGCACATGAAGGGTTTTGGGTCATCATTTACAAAAATACTTCCATTTTTAAAATTATTCAAGTTTTTTCCTGTTTATTAAGGATCGAGAAAAAAATTACGTTTGTTGGATGGGAGTTCTCATTTAATATTAGTCATCAAGGAATTGTTTGAATTGTCTGTGATTGAGTCTAGTGTAATGATCTAGCCTCTAGGCATAGATTAACAAATTGATTTATATTAATGAGAAATGAGATTGTCACCCAACATTACCAGAAATATCAAATAGCGATTCTACAAACACATACCTAATAATTATTTTGAACAACCATTCCGCGCTAATCTTTGCAACCTTCTGTATTTTTACCTCTAACATATCACCACTTTTTACAACATTTGATAACCTAGAATGCAATTTAATAAACCCTAAATCTGACTTCTTGTCAGGACTTCCCGGTTTTCTACAACTCTCATTATTGATCTCTTTTTCAGAGTCAACATTTATTCAGAGTCTTTATACTCCGTTTATGTCACCTAGCTCTTTCCATTTATTAGCATATCGCCGGAATAAACGCAATGATCTTTTGCGGCTTGCCGTATGGATTGAACCGCCTTCAACAACTTTTAATGCCATTTCCATGTTAGCTTTTTCAAAATCATGTAGGTATCAATTATACATTTATGCATGTCAAACATTTTTTTTTAATCTACCCCCATTTCGTAAAGGTCCTAAACTGCAATGCATAAAGAAACAATCTGCGTTAATTTCTCTGTTCCCAGCATTATATTTCAATGTTAGTTCAGCATCCAACAGGCTTGACTTCACAAGTTCAAAAAAAAAAACAATTCAAAAAAACTCTTTACAATCACCCATAGTTTCCAGTGATGTTATCACTGTGTCATATGAAGTGGGTTGTTAATAGTAAGTGACAAACTTTGTCAGCTGTTTCAATTGTTCCCGTTACCTCTAATTCAGCAATTATTGTAACAAAATTTGTAAAATGATTTTGTAACTTTTCATTGTTGTCGAATTTTAGAGAAAGTAATTTCTTTCGTAAGTATAACTTGTTAAATGTGCTTTTCCTCTCGAAAACTTGTTCTAACTTCTTGATTATGACAGCTGCAGTCGAACACTTTTTACTTTTTTTTAATGCTGTTCTGATATACACTGTGAATGTATAGAGTAAGGTAGGTATGCTTACGTCTGGAAGAGTTGTTGGTTGTCACTCGTTTTTTTTATTTATAGTAACGTGGTTTACTATAAAATGACGTTGGTCGGTAAGATTGGACAGGTTTCTAAATTCAGAATAGATTTTTTTCCCTTTCGCTTTGAGGAACTTCCAAAATGCACTTGTGTTTAGGGCTATTTGAACACTTTGCTTGTTTTATTGGTCTAGCATGTACTACTTTTTCCTTCCTTTATTTTATATGTTTCACCTAGAAAACGTTTATAATCTGCCACTTAGCCTAGTTGCGCATACCAAAAAATCCGCAAACTGTTATTTGAAAAAAAAGAATGACGATTTTGGTCGATATCTTTAGTGTTGTATTTAACGCTATGATAATAACAATTATACGCTATAAAACGTGTTTAAGTTGAATTCTTATAAAATTGTATTATTTTTGGGAAAATGGCATTTAAGTCATAGCCTAGCGCTTATTTCTTGCCGTGTAATGATAAACCACTTATAACAAATATGTTAATGTAATTATGTTAAACTGTTTATGGAAATAAAAATAGTATAAATTAACATAATTATTGTTTTATTTTTATCAATTTTTTTTTTTTGTATCTTGGGTACTTACCTTTTTTGTAATTTTTTATCTTTGTTTTTAGCGATCAAAGACAATACATATAAAGATCGAATTTCGTGATTAAATGTTTGATATTCCGTGAGTTTTTGACTAATAAAAAAGAATAGACAATCGTATACGACTGCGACTAAATAAGTGACGAACAAAGATCTGTCACTCGCTCGCCGTATACTACCAAATGGATGGCTTCTATGTTTGAGCGACTCCATATTTACGTTCGTCACTTTTCGGCTGGATAGATGGAGCTATTCTTTTTAACTGTCTACGGCGAAGCCAAAAGGAGGGTTATTTATGGTGTATCGCATTTATTTATACATATACACAAAACTTTGGAAAATTTAATGATACACACAAAAGAAATTCATTCCTCTATAATTTCCATCCTGTATTAAATATAAACACACATCTTTCAACACAAATAAATACACTACAAAACTTATCACTAGGCTCACAATTTCCAAAATAATTTCATCAAGTTTTGCAAGTACTGAACATTTGTATGACAAACAAAAAATATATTAAATGCACCATCAGGAATGTTTTCTAAATACTGTTTTCGATTTACACTTAAATGTCATGATTAAAATAATGATTTAAAAGATTAATTTACGACTAAAATTTATTGCTGTTCAATTGATATTAATTTAATAAATTGATTATAATTATTGTACTCGAACACTGCCAATGATTAAAATTAAAATATAAATAAATAACTGAAATAGGCAGTGCAGTGTTTGTGCAATGATTTCCACAAGTTGTAAACAATACACTTAGAGATCAGTAATTTATACATCAATAAAAGCAAATGCGTATAAGAATGTTATATTTGAAGCCATTAAGTATTACGTTAGAGTTGTAATATTTTCTTGACATTAAATCAATGATTGGCTGTAGCCACGACAATCATAGGCAATTTCACCTGATTGAAAGTGGTGATACAATTTGAAATAAGCTTATTAACTTATAAGAAATCCTATTTACTTTAGGCTTGAATACACTACACCAAATAAGCGCGAGACTCGTTAAAAAAAAATATTATGAATTTACACCACTAAATTACACGCCATCTTATTGGACTAAAGTTAGTTTAGTTATTAAAATAGTTCTCAATAACTAAAATACTAAGTTATTCCAAAAAAAACTGTGGAACTAACGTAATAACTTAATGGCTACTTATATTGTATATACTTATATTATAAATATATATGCTGGCTATAGTTTACAGTATGATAGAATAAATAGTTTGAGTTAACTTTATAACCAAAATGTATTTAACATAAGAAGTATTTACCAATTATATTTTCAGAATGGTTACGAAATGTTGTGTTATTTTACCAATGATCTTATCACAGTAATCTCTGGATAAAGATTTGACATTTCCACAAATGTTTAACTGAAGATTATAGATAGATAGAACCTTGTAGGAAACGAGATTAGGTAAATTTATCTTAAACTGTAATGATCTTAAATACAATTTATTACATGTTATTAATAATGTGAAGCTTGAAATACAATTATTATTTCAAATATGTTTGAAGAAAGACTTGAAAATTTATCAAAAAATCGAATTTACTCTTATGGAAGTAACTAATAAATTATTGGGTAAAATTTTCCTTATATATTTTGTATATTTGAACACTTTTAAATGAAACACATGGTATTAATACATAGCTAGCCAATTTACAATACGCTAAATAGCTCTTATCTACGAGAAATGTAACACAATAACATGCATAACAAAAAAAATCCGGTTGTGATGGAATATTAAAAAAAATAACATTCGTTCCACAGCATTTCATATTAATTCAAGTCCATACATAAAATGCTTTCATAGAAATCAAACTGTAACCATAAAGGAATAATATTATGAGATAGTATAGTATTAACACTAGATTCGAACGTAAATTTAGCTAAACGAATGCATAAAAATATATAATTATAATACACATAACTGGAATACATTTTTTTTTGCAACTAAAACAGTGAAATGTGTTAACGGCTAAGAAATTGTAAAGTTTATATTTATTTGTATTAAAATTAAATGTCCTCAACAATTTAGTAACGGCAATGATTTAAAGAAACTATGAGGTAACATCCATCACATAACATTGATCTAACTTATAATCTTAGACTAAAAAATATATAGACTCACTCTTCAAAACAAAAAAAAATAAGATCAATTTTTTTGTTGCCAAACTGACCTACAACACAAACGTTATCACTTGTTATTAACGTTACGTTTTTCGGACCACATTTTGTTTTGAAGAGTGAGCGTATACATTTTTTGGTCTATATGAAGTAACACTGGTCACTCGCGGTATTAGTTTGAATTCACTTATCTTCATGGTATCTTGGAGTAGAGTTGGACCTGTTCCCTGAACCAATGGAAGTAAGTCGTCATGTGGACTCTGGTCGCGTTCAGAGCTGTCTGGGTCTTGTTCTGAAGTATCTCCGGAGCCCAATCACCGCTGGAATTGGTAAATATTTCACTTTATATTTGGTAAACAAAAGTCAGTTATACAATCCAGTGTACTATGCACTAAGATAATGGAAATTGACCTTTATTGATTTGGTAATTGTAAAGACTTGAATGCTAAAAATTTAAACATAAAACATGGCTTATTAAGGCTTAAGTACTTAAGTGTCTTTTATAAACTTCATAATGTGAGGTATTGTTTATCAAGACATAAAAAAATTCTATAGGATTAGATTCTGATAGCTTGTATGGGCAATCTGAACTAGGATGTTAAATCCAGGGATACATAAAATAAAATTTCTTTGGTTATAAAAACTTCAGGTAAAAGGTTCATAGGTTCTAATATTAAAAAAAAAGGTAACTTACACAAACACCTTAGTCTTCAAATAGTCTGTAGTGACCTGATAATACTCGTTGGAATATTTCTTGACAGCTGCCAGCCCATTTGAAGTGTACAACTGAACACTATCCACCAACCCAGGAGCATACTGTTCTATCGTAGACACCACCACTGGGGTCTTGTCTACGACATACTCCCTCATATTTCCATAGAGAATACCAGCTCTTTTCACAGCCACTACGAAGGCATCCTTTGTGAGTTGAGTGTATGGTTTGATGAACTCCACAGTTTGTCCATAGTATACTGGTGCGTTAGTTTCCACCCAGAGATACCCCCGTGCTGAAGTTGATAGTGTCTTCTGCCAAGCGTATTGACTGTGCTCTAGGATGCCCAAGTCTTTGAATAGACGACCTGTTGTGCTCTCTGAAAAAAAAAGATGAGTTTTTTTTCACAATTCAAATTATTTATTTCATCTTAGGAACTAATAGCTCACTTATGGAACGTCAAAAATTTAAAATAACATGAATAACACAAAATGAAAGTTCTAGTTTATTTATCAATTAACAGAGAAGAAATTTGTGTATCTGCACAAGATACTAGAAAAATTACTATTAAAAGCATTCCATCTGGTACCTAAAACATCGTATTAATTTATAGAAAACTCTATATTTCATCGCATTTTAAATTTATCTTTATTATATCAGATTCTCAGGTAGAAAACCAAATAAACCATAAAAAGAACGTGCACAATTGAGTTAAATGAAAGTTCACGCGTATTACAATCCATACTAACAATAGGCTATTACAACTCACATTGAGATGTTGATAACTGTTTCTGCTAAAGGAAAAGCAATAATAAAAATTTACCGTGAAGTCTCTTTGTTTAAGGTGTTAAACATGTTCTAAACAACTACATCAGTGTGTTAAAAAAGACTCAAATGTATGCTTTAACGCTTACATTTCTTTATTTTATTTCAATTCGGTCGTCAATTAAATAATTTTTGTAAATATTTAAATATATTTTCTAGCCCTCACTTTGATTCAAAAGACATTTCTTGTAGTATCCTTACCCAAAACATTTTTTACTCAATTTGTCTTTTATCCTGCGGGAACATACATATACCGAGTTATCAAATGTTACTAAGATAAAGGTCTATTATATAAATTATAATGTAGTTAATCTCTATCATTGAGTTATCTAACCAATCTAGTTTTACCTCTATAGATTTAGGGCAGGTATTCTCAAAAAATATTTTTATATTCAATAATTCAATAATATTATGGTCGAAGCTTCCTAGTTTACAATACTTGAACAGGTTACAATATACGCCAATAATTGATTTTCCTTAAATGTTATAAATAGTCATGCAGACGTCTAAAAACCGGGTCAGACAATTTGTTGTTATATTATGTTACGAATATTTATTGCGTGATTGGAATAGCTCGATTTTGTGGCATAATAGTCTAATAATCGATCACTTTTAAGTTTACATTTTTGGACCATTCTAAATTGAAATAACCAGGGACAAGTAAATCCTTTTACCATCAGTACTTTCTAAGATGTTTAACTTAACAAGATGTTTCTCCATCAAACTGAAATTGTCAACTGTTATGGTAATAAAATAAAATGCCTATACATTGTGTAGGTGACACAAAAAATGGAAATCCGCGACACGGTTATTAATTCTCATACTATTGTAAAGGATGCATTTTGTTAGTGTTTATTTTTATTTATAATTTTTGTACTGTTTGTATGTTAGCATAGCAATGTCAACTGATAACGTGTTATCTAAGTCCATTAGGCCCCACGGCTACTCAGGTATTACCATTGACATTTATCAATGCATAAATTATCAATTTATTACATAAATATTTAAATTCATACTGTTTTTCACAAAGATAAACAAACATAGGTCAGACTCAAGAGATTTTAATCGGTGCAGCATGTCAGATTAAGAAAAATAAATTAAATACATAATTTTCTGTGACGTCATTATTTTGTCCTCATAAACACACGTAGAGAAAAACACACACATAAACCCACAGTCACACACACGCACACACACAAATCCTAACGTCAGGGGTTAATGAGCGACTATTCACCTAAACAGAGAATAAACAACACTATCTAAAATCCATAACAGTTTGAACCTTATCAGGTGGTATTACCATTGAAATGTTTTGTTGTATTGACAAACGGTACGCACTTTACTCTGCTATGCGATAACTGGGGCCTTATTATTTATCTATTTGGACTTTGACAAGCCCAATGACATTTTTATTATTGTACAGCAAAATAGCTAAATGGTCATATTTTTGACTGTATTATGTTAACATAATTATGGCTATTCCCAATTCTGCTAATTTATAAATACTTCAATTGAGTCTCAAGTGTGTCTCAGTAGAATAATCTTAATAATTGACATATTCAGTTCTTTAAAGACCAACAGTGTTGCATTATAATACTATTAAAATTAATATTGATTGATCATTTACACTGATGGTCTATCAATGATAATCTTTACCTTTTTACAGAATAAGCCTATAATAATTAAATTACAAAAGATTCTAACTATGATCATGGTAATAGGAAGTTTTATTAAATTTAGTAGAATTGGGGAATTCAGTTAATAATAAAATATGATCAAACATTTTTGCCATAACAGGTTTTCGACTATCAGGTGGTGATGTGACCTTTGCATAAGATATAATGTAAATTTTATGTTATTGTGAATTTTAAATAACCAATGCCAACATAACATTATTAGATGTGCCGATTTTACTTATTCTACTAACATAATTTTTTATTAAATCATTTTGGTAATATTACAATTATCTATATAGTTGATAATCAAATACACAATGTTTTATATCTCTTTTTTTTTAATTTTTGTGTCAACAATCTCTTTTACTCCTTTTTTTGTATGCCCAAAAACTGCTTTGAAAATGAATGTTTTTTTTAATAAGAGAAGTTAAAAAAGAGTACTATACATACAAAGTCTCAATAACCTGAAATCCCACTTGAAATTAAAAGTAAAAACAAAGTTGTAATAAGAATAAAGCTCAGTATGTACCAAGCTTTATATTATAATATAATATTGCTATCTAATAATTATTACTACTATGTTATCAAAAGATATACTCACTAGGGAAGTTTCCGCCAGCCAACGACACATCGTAAGCGACCAATCCAGCGATTCCGACCAACAGGAAGAAACTCGCCCAAAGCCAAGGGAATCTTCTAGTACTCGTCATTCTGTCTAGAATGTCCTGTAACAATTACGTAGATATTATCAGTCATATAATTAAATAGCTGATCCGACACACATTCTACAACATAATAGAATATTTACATACAGAATTACTATTAAAATATTTAGGGTTCTGGAGGATTATTTAAAGATTCACTTTCACATAAACACAGTATTCATAAATCCAAAAAAAAACAAACAAAAAAAAAAGTTCAAAAAATTTTCAAATTGTGTTTAGTCAAATATGCAGCAAGTCATTCTTATATGAATTATAAAGACAATATTAAAACAATAAATTGTATTTTTCTATTTAAAAAAAGTTAAGTATTACTTTATCTATGCTTAGATCTAAGACAGCCTTAAACTTGTATTAATAATTGAAAGACTATCTTAATAATTACCTATTGATGTTATAATTACCTATTGTAGCAAAATTTATAATAAAAACACAGACACTTGAAGAATATTCATTCAAACAAGATCCTCTATGAACACATACTAAGATATGAGCATATTCTCAACTACTGAACATTGACCAATCAGAATTGACCACATTTCCTATTATCAATTATACTGTTAATATGTATCTTGAAAGTACCAAATGTTATGATAACATAAGATTACAAGCCTATGAGTGTAATCATTTAGCTACATAATCAACACATTAAGGGATATTGTTTTAATCCAATCAATTTGATTACTGATTGCAAAGAATTATTGTAGTTAATAGATTATTTATGGCAGGTTTATATGAGAAAAAAAAATATCACTTACATAGGCCCTATAGAGGTTGGATTCATAGATTTATGTAAAGTGTAAATGAGAACAATATCTAAAGAGTTATTTAAAGATAATCTCAACCACAGTTATTAATTTTTTAAAAAAAAGAAGAAAAATACTTTTTGTATAAAACATGCATATCATTTGAAATGTTATTAGTTGTTGTTAATAATGTTATATTGTTATAAGTAATTAACCTGTACCCAAGATGATGACGATTTGGTAGGTGAATAATTATTAATTAAAAAATAATCACTTATCATAAAAAACTAATGTTTGTGAAACTTTTCAGGCGATTAAAATGAAAACTTTGAACATATTAATATAAGACAGCCCAGCATTTGGATATAGGATAGGTTTTATCCCAAATATACAATTCCTTTGGATGATCTTGTCTAGATATTTGTGACTACATGGGACATATTGATTAAAAGGATTTGGATGAATTTACAATTAAATAAACCATATCCCTACATTAGAACTTTATTGTAGAAATAAGTTCCCGTGGATGAAGCAATACTTTTTTTTTGTACTTTGTGAAACTATTAATTTAAGAGCAAAGCTACAGGTCTCTGATAGGTAAATAGCCATAAAATCTATTCAATATCATGCAAGGTCAAATAATAAACAAAGAGACGGTGTTTTGAGATCTGTATGAGTAATTTTTGGAATACATCTTCGCATTTTTTTCCACTAGAGCACAGTACACTAATTGATACAACACAATTACCACATCGATAATAAACATATCACCCTAACACAATTTTAAAACAACTTTACCTAGCTATAATTTACGCTCGCTCGAAATAATTTACGCGACTCCCGCCGAGGCAGTGGATGGAACACGCTACTCGTACGAATTGTTGAATAACGGATGTAGACACATTGAATACATGTTTACTGTTACGTTACACCGGACGGCTGCGAGTTTTTATCTATCTTTGCATAGGAAACTATGATTCTTGATTCTACGTAACAAATTGATCATTTGCGACGGACGCTTCAATAGATAATTACGTTAAACTCTAAACAACCAATATTTACTATTAAAGTTAAAATAAACGTTCTCAACTTACCTAAACAATTTTTTTCGATCGATAAAACACCACACACGTATACAAAGTTTTTAAATATAATTTAAATAGTAAAACTGAATAGAAAACGCAAAATGTCTTCTCGAAATTCTTTTTTAACTGACACTTGACATAGATGACATTAAAAATTAAGGGTTACCGTTATAAAAATAGTGTGACGTAATGTTGCCAATTTTCGGAATACGAAATAAGTAACGGTTTTAGCGATCATACCGGTCTTATAAGTTTCGATACGATAATGAACTTTTCTCAACTAATTGGCGCAATGAAGTGCTGAACTAACGTCAATTAATATAATTAAATAGAATAACAATTTCATTGGATCATATGCGAAAGATGGTTATTGTAAAATAATTGTTTTTTATTGTTCACTTAACAGTATTGTAAAAAATATAAAATATTTTTTTAAGCCTAATCTATAAGTTAGGTGTTTTTAAGAAGATACTAATAACATTATCCATTTTACTACACCTTTCGTATAAATCTGTATGGTATAGTGGTGACAGTGTAAGCTAGTGTGCTGTATGAGTATAGCAAAATGTAATGAGTTACATCAGAAGAAAAATATCACTTACCTGGCATATCTTATTCGCTTTGACAACAGTTTCATCTTTCCGCTTCCCTTTTAGAGCCTCGACGCTGACTTCTTTGTATTGAGCTATCGTTTGCTTTAGAGACTTCTGTTTTAGTCTTGGACTAACTACTTCCCAGTTTGTATCTAAAACAATTAAAATATTGGAGATGTTAAGTGACATTTTATGTAAGGTACCAAATTAGTTACAGAATGGAATTTTAATTAGCTTATTAATTCTTACACCTTTCTTAACGATTTTAAAAAAGGTAGTGTTTGAAAAATATAACTAATAGCTAACGGTGCATCATGTTAAACAATAAATGAATCTAGGGTACCAAGCATTACAATAATGTAATCAAATTATTTACATTTTGATTTTCAATTTGTTTTGTTTTTTTGCAATTTTATTTCGTTTTTAACATGATACTTAAGTTAATATTTGATGACATTTTCAACTATCTGATTGGTTTCAACTCAATAAAACCTGATTACTCATCTTAAAGACTTCTTTGTGAGTGGGAGTACTGTATTGACACAGGCAACTATTAAATTCTCACATAGATAAGTAAATGTAGTGTTATACAACTTACCAATATATTCAATGACAGTTGCGGACTGCTTGGTACATTTATGGAACAACTGTCTCCAGGTGGCATTGCATGAGTCGTCTCGCTGTAGGCAATCTAATAGACTCTCCACCAACACCTTATTGTAAGGGTCAAGGGCCGTTCCACTGAGATATTGGTTCGGTAGCTTCTTCATTAGCTGATTAAATGTCACTTGTAGCTTGTTACCACTTTTTTGGAAGTAGATATCCTGAGGAAAGAAATTGGTTTAAACATTTAGGTTAACTAGAGCCTGGGTTCCTAACCTGGGGTAATTACCCCGGCGGGGGTAAATTATCTGTTACTAGAAACGTAAAATGAAAAAATACAGAAAATGTAACTGGTACTGTTTGTTTTGATAACATTTTAAAGATGGGGTAAAATCATTCTTCCTCATAGGTCACCAGGTTAACAATATTGAAAAGGTTAGGAAACACATTCTGCTCTGCTTGAAATTTGACCATAGTTCATTATGTCAAACATTAGACTATGGGTTCATCCTAAATTTGGTCCTCGGAGTCTTCCTTATCTTTAATTGTACATGTAATTATTTTTAATTAAAATATTTTATATACAACAGCAACTTTATATTGGAGGTGCTATAGCTGTACATACAAATAACATCTACTTAAAATTCCAGTTGAATATTAATTTAGTAATATAAACTTCTGGTATGTAAGCCATGTAAGTACATGATAAGAGTAAAAAGAATTGTACTTATGATATTGGTAATTACAATATTGATTTATTCATTTAACTTTGCTGTAATTCAAAATGTGCACAGGTGCATTAAATATGAACCGATGATATAAGATTGTCTGTATTGACTTTAAATGCATGCATAAATAATTAAATATTTTCTTCAATAATAACTTTTACTTTGACAAGAGAGATGGGATTACTATAGTAATTATGTCTATATTTAACATTGAAATTAATATATACCTTTTATAGGACATAATTTAAGTTAAAGACTATTCAAAAAGAGTGAGTTTTTTTTGAGTATACATATAGAGATGAAAATTGCATAACATTAACTTATTAAGTTACTTACCTTATATTTACTCAGTTGTGCAATAAGATCATTAGATAATTCCTTGGATAATGCGTTCTTTTTGCTATTGACCAGGTCGAACATTGCCAATAACTGATCCTGACTGACTGCAGCTTTCAAATCCGCTTGGCTATCCATCAGGCTCGATAGATAAGATATAGCGTACTTCGAATAATTTTTCAATTCTATGATCGGTAGGAATAGGTCTTGCCAGGCTATAGGAAATATACATTAATATCAAATACTAATTCAATCATGGATATTTTTCATACAAACGCCACATCTATGTTTTAATATAACATTAAATTGTGATATGAAAACAATTTTTCTAAAACACACCAAGGGAGGTTCTGCTTTACTAATGTTTTCTCTTCAACAACAAATAAATATTAACAATAATGACCAAGCAATGTTTATAAAGAAAAAAATTGTAATCATTAAAACTATGGAACAAGTAAAATTTTTTTGATAAAAATGTTCAACAATTTTATTTTCAGCCACACACAAGTGAACGAAACAGATAAAGGTCACAATATGGATGATAACATTTTCTCTCGAGGGGTTATCAATGGCCTTACCTATAGAAATGTCAAACTGATAATAGATAAGAGGTTTCTCAGTGATGTATTACTTGACCGTGACGAGAAAATTTAAATGTAACTAAAAGAATGATGCCTATGAGGAATACTAAAATTTTGAAGACTGTTTCTCACTTCATTCCTTATTGCCCTTAAATATAAATAGTCTTTTTACACATAAGATCATTCTGATGTTAAAGTGACTAGGATTGAGTCAGGAGTGCATAAAACACATGACAAAACTATAACACAATATGAATGAATAATCACCAATACAACTCACACACAAAATAGTTTTGATACAAGACAAACACAATTTCTTTTATGTGCATTGTTATGTCTAAAACTAGTATCTCGCTTTATCTTACCTTTCAATCCTACGGCAAAGTCTCGAAGGCCACCTTGTCCCAAAGCCCATAGGAGTGATAGGCCTATCGGAGGTCGATTTTGGTATGAGTTACGTAAGCTCACACTTTTTGGTATTGACGCAATGCAAAAGTCTGGAGAATTTAATGCCAGCATTTGTAGCAGTATTCTGTGTCCATTTACCTGTTGACCTGTGTAGGGAATTTACAACTAATAAAAAAAATTGTTTGTATTCTAACACTGCAGATGTCAAATGACGCATCTTCGGTTTTACTACCGAAAAATAATAAGAAATGTATTGTCTAAAAATTACTTGCAGTGTTAATACATAAGCAACATCTTGGTTTAATGCTGATTATAGTATTTGCATAGACAGAATGCATTTGAATTGCAAGTTATTTTAATTTATATACCTCTGCTCATGTCGTTTGCTAACGCAGTGAGGCTGACATCAAAGAACAGTTGTGTGTTGGCCTTCCCTGCATCCTGAAGTACCTTTTCTAAGCAGTCCTTTAAATCATCCGGGATAACACATGTTGGATAGTTTGGTGGGTAGCTAGAGAATGTTGGATCATCTACATCAATTTGAATTTTAGAATTCAGGAAACTTGCGACCTCCTTCAGCCAAACAAGAGGTGCATTTGAGAATCTTATTTTATTCGATGTTATAATCGCTGCCAGCTCAGATGCATCAATCTGTATTTAAAGTTGTTTGTTATCATTAGTTTAATATAAATATTTTGTCAAGTATGTTATGTCAATAATGTGATAAAAACTGCTTGGGTAGTTGGAAAATTTTAGTGATTTTAATTAGTACAGAGTCTTAATAATGAATTTGAAACAAGGGAAAAATAAATGATTATTTTAGAACTCCTTTTAAAATACTGCAGTTTCTAAATTAATAATGATAAAGTTTGTAAAGAATTGTATGGTATTTTTACGCTTTTGTAAACACAAAAAATTGATACCTATGTGAAGTAAAACTTTCTAAAATTTAACTGAGGTCGATTGAGTAATCTCTTTGCAGTTTGCAGTAGAAGGTTCATTGACCTACACTGCAGTTTAACGCTTGTTTGTAAGGTTATATTTATTTATACTTACAGCCTCCAAAGCACCCTCTATAGTTTTAGGTGGTTTAGGCTTGGCCGGCTCCGATTTGTTCTGTTTCTTTCCTTTCTTGTCTCCATCCTTCTTTTTATCTTTTGCCGCTTTTTTCGTGTCATCAATTTCCATACCCGCATAATACGATTTTATTTGTGACTGTGGAACTGTAACATGAATTTCGAATATTAGGATGTCATTTAAATGTAAACTTTATAATAAAAACACGACGATAGTACACATTTTAAACAACTGGGTACTTATTACTCACCAATATCTTCCAACTTGGGACCATTTTTCACCGGTTTTTTATCGTCATCTTTAAGGGTTTTAACCTTTCCATTTTGCGATTTCTTACTCTTTCCTACAACTTCCCATTGACCGCTCGACATGATTTTCAAAGTTTTCAATATTATTTTAACTTGTAAATAAATGGAAAGTGACGATAGTAACACGTCAAAAACAAATAGCAAAAAACGTCAATTTGAAAGCCACTAGGCAAGACCGATTGGATTGGTGCATTCTGATTGGCTAACAGATTCCACTTGGACAAACGTGGCATGGAATTGCAAACACGCAGTTCCACAGAATACAAATGTGTCAAAGTGGTGAAAAGATTAAACAAATCCGAAATATAGGATATTATAAGAATATTTTATTCACAGAAAATGTCTAAATAATTTCTTTGTAAATAATATTTACTTCACGACATGTCACGTCGCGTCACTATGTGTTGCATCAAAACACTATATAATTATTATAACAATACAATCTTAGCGATATGACATGTCCTTTGCTATAGTCTGTTCAGATTTGTATAATTATCTATATTTGTAGGGCACGGTGCTACATCCTACATCAATCAAATAAAATTACTCTGTGGCCGTGTTCGACTCAGCTGTGCTGTGTCGCTGTGTTTTATTGAGATTTTTTCTCGATCCTCAT
Source organism: Lerema accius (assembly GCA_001278395.1). Classification (NCBI taxonomy): domain Eukaryota; kingdom Metazoa; phylum Arthropoda; class Insecta; order Lepidoptera; family Hesperiidae; genus Lerema; species Lerema accius. The sequence continues at coordinate 279,228 of LGAG01000726.1, forward strand.
TTGAGTCGAATATCATGAGTGGTGTGAAGAAAAGGAAAATAAACATTTGATTCTTACCTTACTTTGGTGATAGACATTATTAGTGGACAATTTCTGGACATTACGTGAATTAGATGATGGAAGAGAAGATATTGTCGCGGATCGAATCTACATCCATAAGGGAAAGGGTGTATTTTGCGGCAAGGGATGGAATGTCTTTAACTTTGTACGCATTGTTGTACGAAAAAGACACAGAAGAGATCGACATTCTTCTCAATGAAGTAAGTATATTTATTTTGTTGTACATACTGCAGAAATGATTACAAAATATTCAATACCAATAATGTCGTCATATTGTGTTACTATGACCTACCTTTTCTATTTATGTCTAGAAAAACATCTTGAAGCTAGCCGATTTACACGTTTAAATTAATTTTTGTATGTGTTTTGAAGAGTTTTAGACACTAGGTATACTTGAAAATTTCGATATTTTAAATCCACAAAATTAAGTGAGACATTGTTATTGTGCATTACCTTTGTATCGTCGGTTCTTATTATAACTAAAAAATCTCTAAGTACTTTTAAAAAAAAATGTATGTAGTAACAGTTTTCTAAGACAATTTTTATACGGCTTATAATTTGTAGAAAGACTAATTTTTTGTGGCAAAATTCAAAGTGTTTGATTCCGGATTTGTTCAAATTTTGAGTTTCAAACCTGAGTTTGATTCTTAGAGAGGAAAATTTGGAACAACACAGGGAATTCTGGAGTAAGGGTACAAGTTAGTTAGTTATTACTATTAGAAATTGTTTATTAATAAATAAATAGGATCAGACTTTAGTAGTGCTCTTAAAAATACAAAAATAAAATATAAAATAATAATAAGCAATTCTCATCAAGAAAATGTCTCTTGCCTAGAAAGCAATTCTTTTCTTATTAGAAACCGACAAAAGGTATCATTTTGAATTGGCATCATAGTGATATGCACCTCAACATGTGTGCGTTTCGCCAACAAAAAGATGTTATAAATATAGACTTAAAACCAATGTCAGTGACATGTTTACAGAATTAATGATCTCCTTCTTGTATTTATATATGGCTGATGAGTTCATTGACATATGAGATGAAGACACAATTTCTAAGTTTGCACGTTTGAGGAAATGCAATTTAAAATAAAAATAAAATTGGAAATTATTAAGTTTCATTTTAATGTAGGAATCTGAAATTACATTCTTGTGAGTAATATCTGACGCTATAGGGAAGGTTGTTGTTTGGATTTTTGCTTATTTTGTTAACTCCCTAGTTTGTATTAAGATATATTTTATGCCTTACTTTATAATGTATAATAATAATTGATATTTTTGATTTAACAAATGTCCATATAGAATATCTGTAAGAAACTCATAGGAAAAACTAAAATGTGAATGAACAAATTTTATTCATAAATTTAATTATAAATAACTAGATGATGTATACGCATGTGCTTTTATTTTGTTGCAAGTGGCTAGTGTGTGGCTTTGCTCAAACAAACCTACCTCGGTTTCTCTTATAATTTTTGCATGTATTACATACCTTTCTTTTTAACGAAAATTCATTGCATAGTTTGATTTATTTAAGCCAGTGGTCAACAAACTTATTAAAAAGCCTAAGAGGAAAAAAAAACCATTATAGCAATTTAAAAAATTGGATCCAAATCTACTTGGTTAGTAAACTTCAATGTATTACATGAACAATGTGCTTGCATCTCCTTAGATAGTTTGAGTAAGTCAGGTTTGTATGTATTTTTTCTAAATTAAAATAGTATGGCGCCTTCCGTGGATATTTGTGCCAGAGCCACTATTAAGGAGCCAAAGAGCCACAGAGCTCCGGAGCAGCTCTTTGCCGACCACTGATCTATGCTAACATGAAGTGGGAAATTAATTTTCCACCTGTTGTAAAGATTATGACACTCATACAAGCTTATTCATTTCAATATTAATAAACACTTATATGAAGTGTTAATTGCATTCATCCATAGGCAATTGTTTGATTGCTTGATTAATTATTTTGTACGCAAATACAAGAAATTGTATTGTTTAATTTTTTAATGTAGCTTGTTATTATTATTTAATTATTTTAATGTACGAATTTTATATAACCTAGTGGATCTACATGGATTGCTATACTCCGCCATGCTGGCCTAGTGCAGATTGGCAGACTTCATATACATTTGAGAACCTTCTGAAGAATTTTCAGGTGAGCGGGTTTTGTTAGGGAGTTTCCTCTGAAGAAAATTACTAATTTGATTGATTTCTTCAGATGGCGTGTAAAGTATTGATAGGCAAAGGTTAATCATGAATTTTAAATCACATTGAGGTAGCGTTTTTCTGGGTCTTTATTTATTCTAAAGGTGTTTTGTGAGGTGGAGATATTATTATTACTAGAAATTATTCTGTACAATATATTTTTAAAAGCATTTATTATTTATAGTAATTGCAAGGTCTGTCTAAGTATAAGGATAAGCCAAGCTCTACAAAAGAAATGGCCAACATTTATTTTTTCAGTTTATTATGAATGCTTAGTACTCAGCTCTCTGGCTATTTTAAGGTATTTTAAAATTTAAAAAGTCTTCTGTATAAGCCAAGTACATTTTAAATGTATTTCAATTTGCTTGCCTTACTTGTTTTTTATGATAATTTATTTGATCTTATTCCATGCTGAGCATTGGTGATACAGCTATAATCAGGTTTGGTCCAGAATAACTTATGCGATTGACGCACGCCCTGTCCTTATGTTTTTAAATTCGGATCACATTCAAATGTAAGGCAGAAAGAAAAATATTTATTGGGTACTTCTCAAGTAGGTTGAATAAGGGCGTCAATGTTTTAGCTAAAGTCAAAAGATCCAAAAAGTTTGTCACTTATCTTCATAAATTCGCACTAGAGCAGTGTGGGGGTTTGTTTCAAATGCAATATGTGGGGTGACCTATATGCGGCTTCTTTGGGGCGTTTATTTAAACGTGCGGCGTTTTCGGAGATTTTTTTACCCCCAATGTTGGTCAACATTAAGATCAGGATACGATTACTGAGCCACTACCCAAGTAAGATTAAATAAGATTCGGCTCGAACTCATCTTTCCCAGAAGTCTCAAATAAACATCGGTTACTCTAGCATTCATACAAAATGGAAGAAAGACGATATAAAGGTGGTTATCCATTGTGCAGGATGCATGCTGTGACGGTGTGAAGTGTACGCCGCTGATTGCTGCGTCTCGTCACGGCCGCGAGGGTGCCGTCAGGATACTGCTGGAGAAGTTCAGACCGCCTGTCAAGCTGGAGAACGAGGGGACTGTCAAGTTCGACGAGTATGTCATTGAAGGTGAGAAGTAATGACGGAATGACATTTTTTTTAAGTCATGTTAGAGGTTCATATGAACGAAATAGGAGTTGAAATAACTTGTTCTGGAGTAAGCGGAAGTTAATTCATCTAGTTCTATTGTTGTTTTTTTTCTGCATTATGCTAAGGTTCGTAGCTTAGGAAGGTATCCGTTTCAATCGAAATATCTAAAGTTACCTCAACATGGATGTTCCCGATCGATTTTAAAGATAGTGTTACTCGGTCGCCGGACGATTGTGACTATGACATATGAACTTCAGTGTGGTATTTACCACTAAGAAATTTGAAGCATTTCTAGTGGAGATATGTGTCCTGTCTTTACCAAGTCAATGGCTTCTTTATTTTGCTTCTAGTAAATTAGAGCGCTTTACCATTTTAGACTACGTGCATTTACTATGAGGTGGAATCGTTGGGAAGCATTTTTTTCATACAGATGTCATCGTAAGACGCTTATCAATAGAACTGTCAGTGGTATTACCCACCCACCAGGTATGCGATCGCGAAAGTCTTAAATTCTCGTCTCGCGAATGACTGTACGCGAAAAAGTGCCGGTTGCAGTAACTATGTCGCATTCTATTCGTATTCCCGTCGTTACGAAATGTGTCACTATGTGGACTATTATAAAATGATGGCTCACGCGGCATACCTGTCAGACAACGGACAACACCCACTGCGACGTCAGATTTTGCAGCTTTTTACACTTATAACATTGTTTTATGTAGAATGGAGTGCATTAATTGTGCCTCCACTTTTTGTTCAAAGTCCCTGGAAAAGTTACTCATGATATTAAAAGTAGCTGGTATGCTTTTGGTGGTAGTTAGTAGGTGGGTAAATAGAAGGAGGGTGTAGTGTTTTTAAAACACGGCATTTCTGCCTCTGCTGCATGAAACTATAGTTCAGAGTCAAATCTATCGTTCGATATATAATACATTCTTCAATGTCAATGATGCCTTTTGATCTAAAGATTTTAAGTAGCTTTAAAAGTGCGTGAGATTCGGACCCCCTTCCCTTGTCCGAAAACCACTCGCCTATTTCCATTTTGTATGCAATGAATTAAATTGTTGAATTAATTTAAAAATATGGAGGCAATATGGTTCGAAAAGTTTATCGACTCGTTTATCTAAAGGTTTATTTTTCTTTTACCGTAAAACAAAACAATTCGCTTTCCGAATCGAAACTACTGTTTATATTACCTTCTTACAAATTAGTATATTACAGACACATTACATACATACAATGATGACATTATGTCCGTCTGGTAATCTAGCAGCAATGCATAGATCTGGAATCATTTCCTTTTTTTTTAACTGTCTTGGTGATATCGAGGGTTTGATTTAATCGATTCTTCATTACTTTGAAACATTCGATAAAAATCTAGGTATTTCTCGGTAATTTGTATATCGTATAAACGAATCTACTTGGATAAAAAACCTCGATAACGTGTTGACATTTCTACAAAATTTCCTGATTTCTCACGTTGGATGACGTTAGTCTCATTTGTTGTTGGAAATCAAATTTTTTTTTTCGCATTACCGTGTTACATTATAATGTAAACAATTTTCATTTCAAGAATTTTATGATTTGACGTAGCTTTCTTATTCACCCTGTATAATTTTCGAATCGTGTTTTTAAAAATCGACAAAATGTTTATTTTTTCATGAAGCTCATTTTTTTCTTTTTATTCGTATGGTTATTTACGGACGGCAGATAAAAGGATTTTTGGAAGCGATTTTTATTCTAACTTTAAATTCGGGTTAACGGCTTGCGTGCAAAGCAGATATTTTAGTAACTGGCTGATAAAATCGAGATCTTAATTAGTTTATTTGTACACATGTGGCTTGTTCCTTGTTGGTCCCATAGTAGAAGCAACTATTTTTGTTAGTCTAATTTTGCACTGCCAGGAATATGAACCGAGCATGGTATTTTTGGGATTAAAAAAAAATACCTTCGGCATACTTTAATGACTCCGTCCAAAATTGGGTGACTATTGGATTAACACTTGCTCTTCTTAAGTGGCCGAATGACTGCATTGATAGCCTAAGACTACCTTTATTGAATTTCATGTAAAGACAATTACGAATTGAAGATTTCGTGTCTTCCCAACTTCTGAGTGAGTCCGTTTTGGATTTTAATGACGTCATCAACACAAAATCATCACAAAGATGACAAGGCATTTTGTTGCCTAGTTAACGTTTCGAATACTATAAAATAGTTTTGTGTTCGTGCGACGCGACCTTGAACGGATCATTTTAGTTTACTAGCACCACAGTATTTCGGTTACGACGAAATTAGATGATGTTGATTGGAAAAGTTGCTGAGTAAGATGCTAATAATGTTCCGAGATTCAGACGACACTCGTGATAGGATGCAATGAATTTAACGCCGGTTCGAATTTCCAACCGACAGTTTTAATACGGACGCATTGACTAACAAATACGATGGAGTTTGTTGATTGTCGTATAAATGTATTACTGCAGCTGCTTTTCGAGAAAGTATAATGCGAGATAAACACGTATTTGACTGTAGTTATTCGAAATAGAATGATTTCATTTCGGTTTTGCACTTTGAACTGTTATTTAGCTAGAGCTGAACTCTCAGTCCTTACATTGCCTAGATTTATTTTATAATTAGGCAAATTAAAAATAATGCAATCGAATTTACAATATGCATTTTAAGTTGAGAGTATTAAAAAATTGTTAACTTAACACTATTAATAATAAAAAACCATAGGTTGGAGACCGTTAGTTTCCGCAAAATCTTAATACATTGATTGTTATCCATCTAAAATTCGGTCCAAATTGGAGTCCTACACCTATGAAAATAATGAGTTTCACAATAATTTCCCACGCTCCGCAGATTTCCGCGTGTAATAGGTTTGATATGACGATCAGCGTATTTTTATCTTCCGCGACGCGTCAGCATGTTGAGTCTAATCAGAAGTGGGATCACATGTAGTATTTTTGTCGCGTGTTTCAATTTAATCATCGCGTCGTAGACTCCTAATGAAATGTCACGAAGTCTTTCGGTATTCGTGTTACTACGCAGTTATGTCCCAGCAAAAACGTAAGCTGGGATAAAATGTACTACGCAGATCCTTTTGTAGTTTGGTGTATTTTTTTGTGTAGGTAGGTGTTGCTTCATGACTTTTCAAAACACTTGCTTGCCTTTTTTGTAAGCCTATCGTCTAAGATCTAGCGAGGTTCTTGAGTTCATCTTGATATGTCGATATTATATATTTGACGGTTATTATCCTGTTACAATACTATTATTTTTTATTGGCATTCAGTATTAATTGGTTACTTACGTCGAGTTTGATAATTTTAAAAGTAATAAAATCTTCAAAAACATTTCCATCCATCACCATCTGTTCTTTTGGAAATCAAAGGATCCAAATTAAGATTGAATTACAACGAACTAAACGATTTTCTTTCTTACAATCGTATCTGGTCGCGAAAAGCTGCGAAAACAATTAAGTTGATCCCACAATGGCGCAGATTCGCTCATTTTGTTCTTCCGAGAGACCGTGACGATGTACAGGTATGCGCTTTGTTTCCTAACTAAAAATAGATGCGTGCATTGAACAACGTTTATCCTGAATCATATAATAGATATGTTTTTCCAAGTATTTTTGGCATCAATGTTATCGGTCAATGCTGGTGTGGCAGATAAAGAAACGATTAATCAGTATTAATAATACATTAGTTAGGGATAACGTTAGCTATAATGTTTGAGGAATATTCTTTGCACAAAGACAATGGTTGGTTTATTAGAAAATTGGTGACACAATGAACTTATTTTTAAATCATGAGTTTGTGTAGATTTATGGGATTCTATCTAAGAAATTGCAAGAAAGTCGAATGATTTTGTGAATTGATCTGCGTTCTACATAGAGATATAAACAAGGAGTTGCAAAAAGTTGTTATATTTATAACACTTTTAAGAAACAGAGCTATGTGTATATGCCTAATTAAAAATGTACAGCATATGTAAAAGCGTATTACAAATATCAGTTTGCAAAATTGGCCTTGTTTTACAATTGCTTCAGTGGAAATTGAGTAATACGTTCAAATGTTGGAATTGCTTAAACATAATTATATCTTAATCAGAAGATACAATTAAAAGTTTGCACAAATAGTGGTTGTTTTTAAGCAATTATAAGAGGTAGAAGAGGTATCCCATTTCTGATTTCTATTGAAGTATCTTGAAGTAAGAATGATGTAACATCCGTAGGTCAGCTTAATTAAAGAAAATAGCATCGCGCTTAGAAAAATGCTATTTATATTAATCATCTATTCTGATAGTAGAATATAAAATGCCTTGACCCGTTTCCTAACGATTGAACATATTTAGATAGCCAATGTGAAGGACGCGATTGCTTTGAACCGGAGCACATTGTTTGAAATGGAACGTCCCTTGCCTAGACAGATACATCTGACATTTGTATTCGGAAATAGTAAACGTGGTCGTCTTTGATCAATGAGAATGTAAAGGAAGTTAGAGTATGAAAGGAGATAATACATAATGCAAAAATCTGAAGGGTTTTTAGTGTGAAAATGAGACAAAATTTATGGTGTAATGTGATAAGAGTCAAGACACTGCGTTAATCTAATTGATAACACTTATCACGCTATTATCTAATTCTAAATAGCCTCGCTATTACGTAATTTCTCAGTACCGACAATTTTGTCTATTTTCGCAATCATTACAATTCTCTATCTTCATACTGATTAGATGTGAATATTTCCCAGCTGTCTTATCGTTGTAAGTTTTATCGGTATGTCTCTCAGGGGTTATTTTATTGACATAACAAGCATTGTGAAGTAGATTCACTTGAATAGAATAAAATTATTCATGCATGCGTAACATGTAACCGATGCCATGAAGTCATGATGTATCAGGGTTGGAGTTTCTTTTGGCTGCGTCCCAAACTGGCCTAAAGAGACAATGGATCGCAACTAGACTGTCTTGTAATTTCATATAAGTGGGTTGGGAAATAACTGGGGCGTATGAACGATATCAAATGAGGCCTCACGGGAGATATTCTCATTTGTAGGTCAAATCGGTGGAAAGGTCGCTCTATTAATATTCCAATGGCATAATAAGTGCTTCCGAAAGGGAAACTATGAAGTGTTTATCTGTAGGTTAGGTTTATAATTGTTATTAGTTTATGATTTGTCGTCTTTGTACTCTTGATCCAGATTTGCTGTACTAAAGCTACTACTTTTGAAATCTTTTTTAATCAATGAAACAGTTATCATTGATAGGTGTTAACGAAGATACTAATGATTCTAACTACTGAGCGGAGTCTTAGGTTTAATTCTCGGTCAGTAAAGTGTTATTTTGTGAATATAATGTTTATTTTTGTTTAATCCTAATTTGGACTAGAGTAAGATATTTCGTGGTATCTTCAAATTTATCGACTATTGTTGCTACTAGTACCAGGAAGAGAATTATTCAAAGAAGCGGCATCAATATCTACCTACTAATAGACTTATTGGAAATTATATTAGGAATGATATTGCCTCTTTTATTACTTTTTATAAACATTTAAACATGATTTAATACAAAAGGTATTACTCATTTGCATAATCGAAGGTTGCTAGTCTTTTGTTTATAATTGTATACGTTGATTTTCACCAAATTATTTTCTGGTTTTAATATTGCTAAAGCAGGGTCGTAGAGTATTCTATTAGCTAAAGAGACGTGACCTGCATATATAATGGCGTTGATCCCTCTCGCTAAAGCTCTTCTGTCCGCATTGGATTACTTGTAACATACTCTTCACTGCTCTATTGCGGTACAGTTACATAAAGTTTCAGAGAAAAAGTATGATGATGAAAGATGTAGAAAGGGCCATTTTAGTATGTTTTCTTGATAGGTCTTTCGCAGATTTGGTGACTATTTTAGGCCCTACTTATGGAACAAAAGCAGTGTAGCAATAGTTTTCTGCTTTGCTATAATTTGGTGACACCTAAAGGCTCTTATCTTACACACGAGGTTTTTTTAACACATTAATGGCGCACGCTTTGATTTGCGTGTCCCCTGAACGTTTTCATCGCGTTCTCAGTGCGTTGTTGAGATAATAATTGTAAAAAGTGACGAATGGAGCAGCCTGACATCGTCAACGTTTTCCAAAACGTCGTATGTAAGGGCTCTAGCTGTTTGTTCTTTGATCTTAGTGCGTATGTTAGTGACCGTGAATTTCACAAATCTTATGAAATCCATCCTTCTTGTCTGTGGTTATCGAGAGTATTATTACCGCTGTGTTTTTGTGGACTGTCTGGATGGTCATCAGCCCACTGTTTCTCTATATTTCTCTAATCGTAGCCATGATGTCTGCCAATTTGCAGTTTCCGTTTGAAAAGTAAGCGACGCCATTTTACCGTCGAAAATGTTTCAAAATATTTTTCTCATGAGCTATTGCTTTTCAGAATTTAACGTCCCAAGTCAGGGACGCTGTATTTTTCCAGAAACTTTCAAAGGGTTTCGTTGTCTCGTAAAGAACGTTGACTTTTTACGCATCGACCCTCGCGCGTGACGTGGCTATTTACAGCGCGTTTGTACACAAAGAAACCGGGAAGAGTCGTGCGCCGCTACTTTTTCACTTCTGGCTTCGATCCAGAACTCTTTGTCTTCATAAGATTTATCATAATTAATATTCGCTTTGACGTTATAAATTCGTTTGGCATTCTCGCGATCCCAGTTTTAATCGCTCATCCATTGTGCCCTGGGCACTGGGCGATACCGACGATGTGTCTGATCTTCCTAGAAATCGATTAGGATGTAGCACTTAGCCAAGTTTAGTCATGTGCCGTTTCACGGATTGCTATTAATGGCGTAACACATTTTCGAGACCCAGTTTTTGTTTTGAGTTATTTTCTTTGCATTCTACTTTTACTTTCTTAGTTTTAATGTGTTTAATAGTCGTTATTCGGAGTTGTGTTTCATTTAGCTGTTCATTGTGTTATTTGCAATGTGTTCCGTATTAAATTCACGCCTATGTTTGACCGGAATTTATTGCACGTTGTAGTATATGCGTATAATATTTACTTATTTGTAGAAGTACAAATTGATCGACATAGTTTGATGACGTGATGATGTTTAGCGCCAAAATTGCCGTTGACGACGCTGTCTGACGCTGTCTACACGTTAGGGGATTGTATAAATATAATTATTATCCCACGCGCAATATTTACGTACCTACAGATAATATTAATTAATTTCCTAATTATATATTTCATGTCTTCATGTACTTCATCATATTTGTTGTGAGGAACTCCTGTTGTTTGTTTATATCTTCTGGCTCCGATTATGATTTGAGTGATTCATTTTCTTCCTTAGTCTTTGTTTTAGTTTCTTTCTCATTAGGACTACATTTGTTTTTAAAACTAAATGTCTTTGAACCTTAACCTCTTACCGAAGAGATCACAATGTGCAGAGGATGTACGTATAAGTCCATATCATTGGATAATACTATTAATATGGTTGTATCGACACGACCAAGAATTTTTGAAAGAAATATTTTATTGCCTACTACCAAATTAATAACTACTTTTAAAGTACCTGCTCTACCATTTCTGCAAAGTATGCAGGTTACTCCAGTGTTAATTACTTAAAAATGACCTTATGTAGCCTATACTTAGAGTCTGTAGATGATCATGGGGTTTGCTTGTCAATCTTTACATGTTTGATGAGCAAGCTTGATCGTTGGACTATATTTGACGAACACGTTTCAAAAATCGTTAACGAACAACTTTAAACAATTTTAAATCCATTGAGTCTTAAGTTTTAAATTGATGAACAACAAAATACATAAGTGTTATTATTTTTCAGGTGCAACAGCACTATGGTGCGCAGCAGGCGCCGGTCATTTAGGTATCGTAAAGCGGCTAGTTAGAGCCGGAGCTAACGTGAACCATGCTACTAAGACGCTGAGCACGCCACTTCGTGCAGCCTGCTTCGACGGTCGTCTCGACATCGTCAAGTACCTCGTGAGGCACGGAGCGGACATACACAAGGCGAATAAATACAACAACACTTGTCTTATGATCGCCGCGTACAAGGGGCATTTGGATGTGGTGAGTTTTGTTTATTTGTCTGGTATTTGGATGGGGATGTGAGTTTTCAAAGTCAGGGACTTAGTTATTATTCTAAGGGCAGGGGTATAGATAGGGAATGTATAGAATAGTAGCTTTCGCTTTAATCATTACCTGTCGGTTGTTAGACTCTCTATTCAAAGAAAAACGTAGGTGTGCTTTGGCTGTTTGTCTTTGGGCACGAAAATAAAGAGAAATAATATTACAGACAGTAATTTGAACATTTATCGACTCGTCTTATAATATGTAGGTATGTTAGGTTGGTTATTGCCTATTATTCTTTTTGAATTAGAAAGATAGGGGATCACGCAAACTGTGGCTACCAATTAGCACATTAAATCCTGCAAAATATTAATTCATTATGTTTTCAAGTTTTTTCCTTCTTTATCTGTTAGTTTCCTTTACTTTACCATTGCAAAAGTACAATAGCGCTACTTTGTTGTGAAACACGATAGTCATGAAACTTACTTCTATAAACATAAGGTTTACATTGTAACATACGGAATGTTATTTTATATTTTATCTATCTATAAGGTCATAACGCCGGTTAGTTTATTATTACACATGACTTGTTATCATTCCTCAGACATTACATATTACTGAATGGGCCTTAATGGAAAAACTGTTAGTCATTTCACGTGATAGATTCATAGGTGATAAGGACAGATTGTCACGCTAGAGGGCTGTTATGTTCGCGGTTTGATGTACCATAAAGTTGTGGTATTACTGGCCCCATTTAATTATTTGTTGCTTAGCAATAATGCAGCGTACACAGATGAAAAAATTATAGACTGAGAATTCGGAACAAATGAGCTTAGTTGAAAAAAACATAACGCACTTATCAATTGATAAAGTACTGAATTTTTCTGCTGCTATAAATTCGCTCGGAATTTGCCTTAAAGATAAAGTTGTTAACACGTTGAAATGGGATTGTTAATCCGAATTTGCCTTAAACTTAAAGCTAAAGTTCTTTATGCATCAAAGTTTGATTCAAATTTTGTATATTAAAACATCGTTACCAGGTTCAATTTCTATTGGATTGTGGCGCTCGTGTGGACGACCGCGCGCTATGTGGCGCCACAGCGCTACACTTTGCGGCCGAGTGCGGCCACGCGGCGGTGGTGTGCGCGCTCATAGACCACAATGCTAAGATACTCACTAATGAAAATGGTATGTAATAATATACTGTACAATTCGCAATTATAGTTTAAACAGAGGTTTATACTACACTAGACGACGCTCGAAGCTATGCCCGCTAAAAAGGGGCTAGGATTTATCCCAAAGGAACCTATTTTTAGGATGATGATATGATCCAAGACATCGTTTGTTTATGTGTTAAGTTCAATACGAATCCTTTCAAGCGTAAATAAAACAAAATGTTTACACTATCTCAAGGGATAAAATCTATTCTATGTTTAATAATTTGTAAAAAAATTCAGCTTTCTAGCTATCACTGATGCATATTATTATCATGAGGCTTAGTAAAAGGTCCCGTTACTCCTTTTAGGTAACGAACCCTAAAAAGACCTAACATCCCCGGTCTTAGTAATAGGGTCCCGTTTTTACCTATTAGGAACATAACCCGAAAATGCTTAACGTTAATGAAAGTTGATGGTTCCTGTTCCAGGCATGACGCCGCTGCAGTGCGCGGCGGAGCGTGCGCGTGCGTCGGTGGTGGAGATCCTGGCCACGCGGCCCGAAGTGACGCGCGCGCAGACCATCGAGGCCTTCGAGCTGCTCGGCGCCTCCTTCGCCAACGACAAGGAGTACTACTGCGTTCGGGTGAGGACATATACGACCAAAATATATTGAAGTGTCTGTTTGTAATATTAAAATAACCGCTTTTTACTTAATGCATACGCATGTTAATAATTGCATATGCAAAAAAATTAAAGCATATGTCACTCACAATCGACACGAATCTAATGACACCACATATTATGTGAGAATGGTTTTGGAGCTTTTTTACAGCCATAAAAATGAATATACGTATACAATTAATACATACATAAAAAAATTTATGCGTTGTCTGTCAGTCGTACACCGACAACACTTTAATTAGATTAATAAAATTACGAATAACCTTTAATATTAATGCGTTATATCCTCAACAGATGGCGTATCAATACCTACATCGCGCTATGGCGATGCGTTACGACACTCGCTATGGATTAATTTTGAAACAGCCGGCGGAACCCATTCCCGCCTACGACAATTGGAGGGAGAGCACTACTTTACAGGTATTGGGGTATTCTGTTATTAGAAGATGCGGGTAGATATAAGTTTTGACAACTAGACGATAGTTTGTATTGAAAATCGTTTAGTTGTTGGTTTATCCGGCTCGAAGGACCAGAATTTGTTTTTTTGGAGATATACCTGAAACTAGTAGCGTTACCTGATTGTAATAAATAGTTTGATTGTGTTGAGGATTGAGACGTTGACTGACGTTGACTGACGTTGCACTAGGATAGTAGCGGTGTTTTTAAATGCTGATATAATATATTAGTCATTACCACCAAAAGCTATAATAGTTTACCATTGTTACGATATCATCAACCTTAATGATGATAATGTTGACGATGACAATGCTAATAATGAAAATATTGATGATGACGATTTTATTGTTGACGATATTGATGATAGCAATTTTGACTACGACAATGTTAATTTCGACGATTTTAGTAATGTCAATGTTGACAGTGACAATGCTGACGGTGACAAAGTTGACAACGAAAACGCTGATTACTACTTACTTACTGATTACTTGGTAACTATAATAATTATTGACGATGTAACGATATATAACAATAATAACCTTGCTGACGTCATCCTCATCCAGGACATAGAGCGGCTGCACGGCAACGCGCACGCGATGCACATGGAGGGGCTGACGGTGCGCGAGCGCGTGCTCGGCCGCGGCTGCCCTGACCTGCCGCACCCGGTCGTGTTCCGCGGCGCCGTGTTCGCCGACGAGGCGCGCTTCGACCGCTGCCTCGCGCTCTGGAGACACGCGCTCACGCTGCGGCTGGAGAATAAGGTGGGTTACACCTTGATGACGTCATCATCATCGACATCTAGGACATAGAATGCTCACACTGCGGCTGTAGATAAAGTAAGATACACCTTGATGACGTCATCATTATCTAGAACATCGAACGCTCAAATTGCGGCTAGAAAATAGGGTAAGATAGACCTTAATGACGTCATCACCATCTAAGTCAGAACGCTCACACTGCGGCTGAAGATAAGTAAGATACACCTTGATGACGTCATCAACATCTAGGATATAGAAAGCTTACGCTGTAGCTGGAGAATAAGGTGAGATGATTCTTGATGACGTCATTACTATCCAGGACATAGCTCACAATGCGGCTGGAATGTGACTATACATATAAATTATTAAGTTTTATTTATAAACGAAATATTTTGTTCCAGGTGTCAGTGGTGAAAGATTTGCTGAGGTTCGCGCAGGTGTTCTCACAGATGATACATATCGGAATAGAACTGACACTAGAACAGGTTAGTGAAATGTTGTGATTAATTAACTGAATTATAAAAGTTTTTTTATGTGGTACAAACTAAGTAAAGGGACTGTACGGAAAATTCTTCTAAAACAATACGTCTAGAAAACAATGTGACTAAAAAGCTCATTGTTAATCGCTTTTGGTTGGGTTAGTTTAGGTTATAATGATTTTATGTACGTGAAAGGAGGAACCCC
>LGAG01000726.1:294454-309954 GCA_001278395.1 Lerema accius
CTATGGCCTGTACCCCTCACACTGTGAGAGGAGACCTGAGCCCAGCAGTGGGACATTCATGGGTTGCAATGATGAAAAAACTAAGTAAAGGGACTGTACGGAAAATTCTTCTAAAACAATACGTCTAGAAAACAATGTGACTAAAAGCTCATTGTTAATCGCTTTTGGTTGGGTTAGTTTAGGTTATAATGATTTTATGTACGTGAAAGGAGGAACCCCGCTTCATCGTGGTTCCGACGACATCTGTGACATAGACAAAACCAAAGGCGATTAACAATGAGTTTTTAGTTGATTTGTTTTTAAGATGAATTGTTTTAGTCGAATTTCCCGCAAATCTTTTCCCTTTAGTGACTGGAAATCGATGACGTCTTTGATTAATAATGGTAATGGGCGACACTAACTAACTTAAGGTGGTTTGTTTATGACAGTAATTTATATCTATAACAAATAATATAAAAAAAAATTAGTGAGGGTAGTTATAATTTAATATTTGTGTTGTAGGTGTCGTTCGTGCTTCAAGCGTGTGCGGAGGAATTATCTCGATGCGAGAAAAGGATGGCGAGTACTTCCACTAATCACGATCCTGAAACGTTACAGGTAAATGTCAAAATTATGTAAAAAAGTTTAATATAGCCCATAGAGTGTCAAGTATATCAGCTTTACAGCAAAAAATACAGCTTTAAAAAAGTACGCTAGAATTTTAATATTATATTAAGATAGTGTACAATAAAATGAATGATTGTGTTGTTAGTTTGAACCATGATTACATTGTTATAGGAGGAGTATGAAAGCAACATTCGTACGGCTCTGTACCTCGCCACGGTGGCCGC
Source organism: Lerema accius (assembly GCA_001278395.1). Classification (NCBI taxonomy): domain Eukaryota; kingdom Metazoa; phylum Arthropoda; class Insecta; order Lepidoptera; family Hesperiidae; genus Lerema; species Lerema accius. The sequence continues at coordinate 295,285 of LGAG01000726.1, forward strand.
CAAATTACTAGAAATTGATGGAGACGAATCTGACTACGTGAGTGTTATTTACTTACTTACAACATAATTTTGTAAAATATAACCATAACGCATTATATAAACAATAGACTATACAGGGTAAATTTTAATTAGCGCATCACCTTTTCAGGTAGTTTCACCACATCAATTCTAACGACATTTGTTCTACAACTTTTTACATAGCTCGATAAATAACCAAAAATAACAAAAAAATCTCCCTCTGTTATTTTTAACTCAGTATTTTGTATGAAGTTCCTAAAATGACAACTCCCGCCAACCCAAGATGCGTGGCATACCTATGCGCAGAGTAATGCTAGTTCAGAAGCAACACATTAATTTTGTGTGGCAAAACTTAAATTTTAAAATCTATTAATTTCAAATGGACGTTGATGTGGAGAAGCTGCTTGCAAAAGGTGATGCGCTAATTAAAACTAACCCTGTATATTATGTAGGGCAGGGATTCTTAAATTGGGCTCAGCGGAACTCACGGGTTCCGTAGAATAGATATCAGGGTTCCGCTAACATAATTTCGTAAAACAAATCTTATATAATTTTTCGTGGTGATTTGTCATCATTTGTTATACGGTTCCATAAAAAAACAAGTTTGGGAAGCTCTTATATAGTAACAAAAAAAAATTATTTTTTAATGAATATTTTTAATCCCTACACCAGGCTGCATCGAACGCAGTGCGCTGTGCAATCTTCAGTATCCGTCACGTGAAGACCCGCAGCGGACAGACGTTGCTGCACATGGCCGTGGACAGACGGACGCCCGTCGACGACTTCCACACTAGCGATGTGTGCCAGTGAGTTTGATATTGACAACACACACATACATCGTCATAATCTATTAATGTCCCACTGCTGGGCTTGGGTCTCCTCCTCAGTGTGAGGGGTACAGGCCATAGTCCACCACGCTGGCCTAGTGCGGATTGGTAGAGGTTAAAGTGTCGGAAATACATCTGAAAACGTCTAATAACTGTCTTAAAGTAAAGCACAAAATCGCTCAATAATTTAGCCATTGATTTTTACATACAATTAATGTGATTTACTTAAATTTGTGTGGTATGAAATTGAACTTATTTACAATTTTTCAATCATCAATACACGATTTTGTTTTAGTTGTAGACGAACTTTATTATTTTTTTGTTTCTTTTTGTTTTTAAACTTATCTATGATTTCCATCTTTAATTTTCTGCATTGGGTTGTTAAAAGATATTAAAAGAATTTTATGAAAGCTTAGATCATATCGATATAAATAAATTTACTTGTTTACAAAGTACAGCATTTTAATCAGGGTCGGTTTGTACAAACTTTTTGCAAATTTTTAAATTTTTGTACAAATGTATTGTAATGATTGTCAAACATTGCATGCCACATGGGATAGGGGCCGAGACCTGATATTCTCTTTTATGTATAATGTTAATTATTTTACTGATATTTTATTCTATTTTATTTTTTTATCTTTTTTTTCGTTCGCTTCAAATCAACCCATACCTGAGACGTGTGTGGCGAAGCAAAACCTATTTTTTTTGTTTGTTTTTTTTTTTGTTTTTTATTTCTTACTGACATATCCAATTGTCAGATTCCCATGCACTAGGACGACGCGGTTGCTGCTGGAGTGCGGGTTGCAGGTTGACGCGACCGACGAGATACTGAGAACCCCCTTGCTGGTTGCGTTGCTCTCCTTCCAGCTCTATGAACCAAGAGGTGAGTTGAAAACTTTGGTTGACTTCTCAGTCGTGGTTGCTAATTGCGGTTTCGATATTGGGTTGGCGCACATCACTACTCAAACATGCTGTAGTTTACTATGTTAAGTGTTTTTATTTAAATTATCATACTATACACATTTTGCATGTTTTAAAAAGTGGCACTAAAAAAAAAATTTTTCAGCATGACAGTTTAGTGTTTTTGTTGAAACGTTATTTCAACTTTCAACATTATTAATAATATATGTCGGTAAATGAAATATAGCACTGCAATTAATTATATTGAGAGCAAAAATGATATATGAGGTTCAAGAAAGGACTAAACAAAGCTTTCTCAATTAGAATCATTGGCGTTATCAAAGGAGACACGTGTAAAATACCGAATAATATTATTTTTACACTAAATATTATGAATTCTGAATGTTCCAGACGACGAGGGTGAAAAGTGGAGTGAAGCGCTGTGTGACGTGGTGTGTGAGTTGCTGTCTAAAGGAGCTCACGTGGACGCTGTTGATTACGATGGAATCACGCCGCTTGTTGCCTCTATAGGAGGTGAGTAAAAAAAATAGTAAAAAAGTGCTTTTTCCCAGGTCATTTTCTTATTAAAGAGTTCTATTTTATAAAAAAACTAATTTGTAAAAAGTTAAAAAAAAAATTGTCATGTATTTTTTTTTAAATATTGAAAAAAGTGCTTTTTCCCAGGTCATTTCTTATTAAGGAGCTCTATTTTATATTTAACACTAATTTGTAAAAAGAAAAAAATTTAATGTATTTATTTTTGCAAATCAGTAACACATTGTGATAATTAAATTTATAAAAGGTTAAAAAAAAATTTTTAGTAATGTTAAAATAGTTTTTCTAAATTAGTTACCAAGCTAATTTTACCTGTCATTTTAATTAACGTATATTTCCACGAAACGAAACGTATACAAATATCTCTCATCGACGTATAGACTATATAGAGATATCGATATCCATAATCGATATAAATACGTTTCTTGTCTTCATCGGCCGTCCTTTAATTTGTGATATTTTTTTTTAATTTCTAGGTCCAGCAGAAGCGATAGTTCGTTCAGCCATCAGGCCAAGACTAACTTGTCTAGCGGCTACGTCTCTAGCCAGAGCTGGTAAGAAATACCACCCGTCACAGGTACCAAAGGTCTTACACGGCTTCCTCACAATGCACGGAGTCGACCCCATCCGGGATTAACCTTAACACAACGAATTAAGGTCCATTTTACAATAACAAGTCTGATTGGGAATGAATGGTTTTGAACTGCGAATGAATGGTATTGGATCGGTTATGACGAAGTATTGTTGCTTCAATTTATCTCAAAAGATATTACTGTATACATTGACATGGATTTAACGTTCAAAAGTAATGCAATGTACTACGTATGTAGAAATTATATAGATGTCTAGATAATTATTAGGTAATGATATTATCGAGAAATTACATTTAATTGGGTTTTGTAGAAGTTATTGGTGAAGAATGACGTTGGTCCAAAATTTGTTGTAAGGTAAAGAGTTGAATTAATGATATTATTGTACTTGTGGAAAGAAAAGGGAATCGAAACAAATTATGTTATCTAATGCTTGATACTTACTTAAATGTTTAAAATGAAAAGGTAGTATGTTATGTACATAAAAAGCGATTTGGAGAAATAAAAGTATAAAAAATTGTTTACATACGATATACGCAATATGACATCAAATAATAAATGAGTTAAATCAAAGTAAATAATTAAAATATATTTCTTGAGTGAAATCAATTATTTTCCAAAATATTTTTTTTATAAAAAAAATTCAAAATATTTTTTTTTTAAGTAAAAAAGAAATGCCGACTAAAGATTCAAAATTAAATTACGCAAACTTTAGGTTTTTAAAATTTTTAAGGTATCAAAATCTATTTAACTTATTTATTTTACTCTTTATTGTAATTTGACAAAGCATTATTTACTACTTATCAATTCAATAATACGATAAACTATTAATGTTTGTATTGGATAAAAAAAAGTAATATTGGTTAGTTTATAACTTTGTTTTGATTCTCACTGACGAGATAGGACAACAGTAAAATGTTTTCGGAAAGATATTGCGAATATTATCAATGTAATTTAAAAGTGAAGAGCACAAATTAGTTTAGTGATAATCGAAACGCGAATTGTACCCTATAATATACAGAATGAAAACATGGGTAACATAACTTTTCATTAATTATAATTATGTATTAATTATAATTCATGACCTTTGTGAATATAAATATACGAGAAAAATTTGTTTCTAACTTATCATTTTTTTATCTATTGTATATATTTTTCATTATGTGACATAATTTTATTAATGTTATTATTATTGTATATTTAGGAAAGTGATTTTCAATTTTGTATATATTATCGATTACTTTTAATGTTTAAAACGTGGCTTAAGCGGTTTAGTTTAATTATTTGACTGATTTAAGACTCGTATGCCATAATACTGCTATGTCCATGTGTAAGGATGTATATTTGTATCTTATTTTAAAAGGAGGTAAATCACGCATTTATCGGGATACAATTATATTAGCTTGGGAGGAGTAAAGGTTGATATTTTAATGTATTTTTTGTATTTGTAATTAATATTAATTGCATATGCAATGCAAACAGTTATTTTAAAAATAATATTATGCTAGAAAACTAAATTCAGAGTTGCCAAGCGAAATATTATCATTTGATATTAATCACAATTATATTAGGACTCTTGAATATAATAATAATTCTAGTATCAATATAATATATCATCCATCAAATGTTTATGTAAGAAATAAAATATCGACTTTGACAAGTAATATCTCATTTCATTAATCAGAGATACAAACATTGTTTTCATCGTTGCCATGGTAACAGGATAAGCTGCGGTTGTGACATGTAAATATTAAAAAAAATAGTCCTTTTCGTCAACCATTACTCTTTCTAAGGATATCGATATTAAATATTCGATAAAATAAACTTTATCGACAGGGTCGGCACAGTGTTCAGATTCTAGTTGATATAGTGCGGTGGCTCAAAACGATCATTACTATGATATGAAATTGTATCGATTTTAATCGATTTAAGCGATTTTATATGTGATAATGTACATTTAGTTGTTAATGTTTAGTTTTAAGGTCTTCCTTTATCTATTGTTTTGACACTTCTTGACAAATTTTATTGTGATGTTACTGTGTTATTTTGTTTGTTTACGCTTTTGTATATAATGTATGTGGTATTTTGAGAATAACTGATGTGAAAATAATTAATTTTTTACATTTACGGTTCTTATATTATAATAATCTATTGAATAGACTCTATTCTACTGACATCTACTGGACAGATCTCTAATAGAAATCCCTTTTATCCCGAAAAGATTTTATCAATAATAAAATAAAATCACAACGTAAAATTTTACAGCACATCTTTAACACAATTATAGCAAAAACAGTAAAATACGTATAATTAAAAAAAGTGACAACTCTTGACGTATTTCCCAATTGGAAATTCAGGAACGCGTTTCTAACGTACCTTTTACACAAATTGTTATGACGTAGTATAGAAAATTAATTCGTGGTGTAGTTTATTTGGTGATCATATTAAATTTGTCAAGTGCTGTGTAGCGAAATACATTTATCTGTGCATGTTTAGGTAATAATTGCTTCATAAAGAAGTATCTAGTCTGTAGCTCTTACGTTACTAAAATTCTCTTCTTAAATACTGTTTTTTTTAATACTTGATGTTAGTATCTTTTATAGAATATAAATATTCGACATTGTATTAAGTTTTAGGCAGTTTAGCTGTAGAAAGTCGTATGTTTTTTCATAGACAACGAAAAAACTATTGTCTATTGTTGAAATTATTGTTAAAATAATATGAAAAGAAAGGTAATTAAATGTATATGTATGTTTGTACTATCAATGACTTCAAATATTAAAATAAGAAGTACAATATGCCATTTTGAACATATTACCGACGACGGCTATAATTAATAGTATAATATCATATTATGACGTCACTAGTGTAGAATTGAAATTTATCATATCATAAATAGTTACTTTAGAATCCAAGTCTAAAGTTAAGTTAGATGAATGTTGTAGTGACTATAATATACGGCTTAGATTTATTAGATATTTCAAAACATGACAAAGTAATATTTATTTACATAATGTTATTTATTTAACATTATAAATGCAAATAGGTATTCACAATATTTTCATTTCGTATTCAATTCTGACATTAAAATTTGTTGTCATATTACTTTAAAATTAAAATGATCAACACGAAAAGTTTACAGTCGTATCTGTCATTAATATATGTCAAGTGTCATCTGTTATGTGTCATCTGTCATCTGTCAATGCATTCCACTGCAGCCTTGTCTATCCAGCAAAATTATGTTATGAGTACCTGTTGCACTTAAAATGTATAAAATCATTCTTATTTACTTATTAATATTATAATAAAAGAATTGCCCGTTATTTTTTTAATCATCTAACTATGAAGCTTATTATTACATTTATTTTTATATTAACCTACAGATATTTTTGTAACTAAAATTTGTACTTATTTTATGTACCTGGTCATTGTACAATGTAACGTTATATATTTATATTTGTAGCGGAATCAATTTAGAATACAATCAATCATCATGAGATAAGTAACTAAAGGCAAATTTTTTTTACGAGGCATTTCAAACGACGTCATAGCGAACACTTTCAGACAAAACATTATTATAGTGATTTGGAACTTACAAATGACATACTGCATCTTTTTCTTTCACATGTAAATATTTTTTGCTTTCCTTTTCATCTGGGTCAATGGTAAAGCAATTTTTGTTATTCGCATTTCTGAAATGACTCGTTAAGTCACAGTTTTGTCTGAAAGGTTTCTTAGCAGAAACTATGACATAAGTCGTGTAATGGTTATGTTTTCGGGTATTACACACGACATAGTTATATGTTGTGAAAATTTACGTTTATATTGCATCAAAAAATTTGAAAATCATCGTCAGTGCGTTCATAAAACCTTGTGTGTAAAGGCCCCTAATAAATGTATAAAGAAAGTAAAATATATAAAAAATAAGCATTTTAAATTAAATACATAAGCGCACACGACATTATGGTGAATCAATTGACTATTAGAAATTAAAAAAAACTATTTTTTTGTATTTAAATTGGCGATTGTTAATTGGTGTATTGTTCCTATTTTTTGCCATTAAACTTATCTTTGCAAAATAAATACAAATAATGGTAGTCACAAAACAATACAATATAATATGAATTAATTTCTTTAACAATAGTTTATAATAATATTTTAGAAATACATTGTAGCTGTTATTCAAAGTTAAATATCACTTATCAGAAAACAGTTATTTATAATTGGATCTAATTATACTTATATAATGTGTATATAGGTGGATAGATAATAAAGTCTCTTTGAGAGCATTATATTGTGATGTGATTTTTCGTTGGAGCGGGTTTGTGGGTGCGTAGTTGGGAACTTTAAGACACATTGTCACAAATAGTATGTAATGTGTACAATGTACATTCGATTGTAGCGCACCTGTATTGTACATAAATAATGTTATTTATCATACTTTTGGCGGATTCGAACTGAAATAAAGTGTAAAATTATTTGCTGTTTTTTTTATTTTTTATACCTTTTACTTTTATCCGATTGCCAGAAAAAAAGGTAATGTTTTTTGAGCGTATGAACATATCAACATATACATAATATGTATGTATGTATGTCCATTTCTTTGGCACGCTCTACAGCCTAAACGGATTGCCGGATTTGTCTCCGTTGTGGGACTGCCATAGGCTTTAATTTTTTTTTATATTAGGGTGCTTCTAACCCCCAAAAAATTGCAGTTATGGTTGTTGTTTTTGTAACAATTATTTTTTGTTAACGGTCAGTTCATGACAGAGCTGAAGAAAATATTGAATGTGCAATTTGAGAATATGCGTGTGCGCATGTGTACATTCCTGTATGTGTACACTATGTACGTACAAAGTATGAGTCATGATAATTAAAAAAACGTAGATATAAAACAGCATTACAACACGGATGAATATATCAGCGCTCAAACAACATAATAAAACCATTTTTATATGTAAATTCCCAAAATTAACTTCCAGTAAAGCAAAATGCAGTGCAACTGATAAAAATCTTTGCTGTAATTAAAAAACATTACATCAATCATACATGCATCTTAGGTTAATTAACAATCAAGTACCGTGAGAGAAAAAAATGTGAAATACAATGAGGTTACCAACTCGCAGGAAATTATTAAGAGGCATCCGGTATACAGTGGCAAAACGTCTTAAGTGAAGGTCGTACGCCGGTAGTGGTAATACATACTAGCAAATTATGGTATTCGAAATAATAATGTTATTATTAAAATGATTATCAGCAGTAAGACCTGTATGGTGCAGTGGTTGCCATTCTGGATCTCCATTCTTTGGTTCCTGGATTCGATTCAAAGTCAGACATTTGAATTATGAACTTGAATTTCTGTTCTCTGTCTGGGTGTCTGTCTGTGAGACTATGAGGAAAGCATCTATTTTATTTAAATATCTAATTGTGAGTAAAGTCAGATATAGCAATATAGGAAATCCTTTTATAGTCACACTGACAAAGGGATCGTTGATGCTTTGCAGTCAAAAAAGAGGGTAGAAACAAACTACTAACTCAACTTTCAAGCCTTCATACGAGACAGCCAAAGTCTATTTATTACTGTGCACACCAACTTTTCCAAAGATTATGATAAGATATTTTCATTGAGAGCACTTACACACTAGTTACAAGTAGGTACCTAATTGGGATATGAATAATTGAATCTTCCTACGTCATGTGATTAATGCGCTAAAATTCATTTTTAAAAACTGTTTCGTTACTTTTTTTTGTTTTAAACTACGTTTATCAATGGAAATCAGGTTTTGTTAATTCGAATATGCTTGCTAAACTTCAGAATAGATACCTATTACAGTTATAAAAATCATAAACTTATAAAATCGCAAGCGCCTACTAATAAGATACGAGTAGGTAGGTCTGTGTCATTGCAATGGAATTGTATCTTGTAAAATATATAGGGCATGGTTACACTGTTATCATTATTATACACACTGACATACTTTTATTCAGCTGTCAAAACGAAACGGCACCTACATTTTTGTAGAGATGTTGATGACGTCATAATTCAAATGGTCAACTAAAATTGATAAATAGTTTATCATCAAGTACATGCATAACGTTAAAATCACTGTTAACAAAAGGTTTGTTAAGCCTATTTACCAATAATTTCAAACGAACCGAAGCAAATAGTCGGAAAAAAGAGGCCTGTTGCTTCCGATTGTGTAACACTCACGCATGCGGAACCCGAATCAAATCCGAGACGGTGTCAACAAAACTCCATCTAATAACAATGGCTTCGGATGCGCGCTATTATGAAAATGGGATTAATGTTAATTACCTGGCATTACTTAACGTTAACGTTAGTACATGAGGGTGGGGTTAAGGGAACCACTTTCAGTTTGATCAGTTACTACAGCTAGCTGGCTTTGCGAACACGCTTTACGTAACCGACGGTCGGCGCGCCAGTGTGACAGCCCGCATGCATGACACACTTTTTAAAATTCGTTCTTTTATCTAAATTCTTTTGAAGCCAGTTGCATCACAACAAATATCTCGCCATTTTTCGCGTTTACCGGTTTATGTGGCCGCTTATTTTTATCAAAATTAAGGCGCGTTGTTCTCTTTTTAAATTATTTTAATCGTTTTCGCGCCATTTCGCTGTTTTATTTTTAAATCGAATTTACAGAAGGTAGGTTTTTTAATTGGTGCCGGCATTTTTGGTGTTCTTACTTAAATTAAATCGTTTTAATAATATGTGTAGAACACAGTGCATTATTATCGTGAAAAAGTGTTATGTGTGTGTTTTGTGAAGTGTAATATATTTCAAGACACCATCTGTCGAAAAGTAAGTAGATAATAAAAATGATTACTTTAATGGTTTTTTTATATTTCTAGGAAGAATGTAGTACTAAATGGATATAAAAGCACAGGAATGCGCTTTGATTTTGACTTTAACAAAGATTTTAATTTCTTTCGAGTTACAAGTAGGTAATAACAATTTTTAATTTTCAAAAAAAAATATTTAATCATAAACCTATTTCAATGACCTTAATATTATTAAGCAATGACTGTTAAAAAAAAACGAATAAACGAGTGTCTAAACTCAGAAAAACTATCGGGTTATATGAACCTGGTTTCTTTATTTACTTAAATAGGCACATGTAATAAAATTCTTATTAATTAATAAGTAGTTTTTGGTGAATCGTATTCTAGAAGTTTCTTAAAGTGTCCTCGGATCGATACGTTATCGTTTATTTTTAAATCTACCCGCATATACTTGAAAAACAAGGCCTACTTTTTCGATCGCGGCTGGGAAGTTTCTGTTTTGGCCGCTCGTAAATATTTTGATTTCGTAAATACTATCTTTCGTGAGTAAAAATTGGGGTCATAAAGAGTAGATGCGTGTTTGAGACCAGTTTATTTTTATGATCATAATGCATTACATAAAAAGTTCGATTATTTCTTGTACAATATACTAGATGAATACTAAAAGTTACAAACTCATAGCCTGTATTGGGTGCCTTTGACAATAAAGAATCAGGCTGTCACAGAAAAACCATCATACAAAATTCACTTTCGCTGAGAATCGAACCCAGGACCCAAGATTATCTAATCTACATTAACTTACTATCTTTTGTCATCATTGTCAGTGGTAAGCTTGTTTGTATACCTATTCGCAAAGTCGTAAATCATAAATGATAAAGATCGCAGCTTTGATATGAACGTCAGATCAGATGTCGTTTCGATTGGTCGTGTCGTCACCTACCACGACATTCTGCAGATTTTGTCTTTTGCTGTAATATTAATGGGTAAAGTTTTATTTTTATATTTTCCTGGGGGTCCACCTAGACCACTTTGGGAATCAATGGATTAGATGAAATCTAGGGATATGCTTGTTAGGTAATGTCTTTCTTTAGTGTCTACGGAATAGATAACCTTTCTACTATTACTTTATTACTCAAACCTAGCTAAGTATTTAAAAGCATTTAATTTTTAAGTTGTCAATCGGAGTGACCGGCAACTTGCTTAGATCCTAAGTAGTTGACGAAGTTAACCAACTGCGGGCGCGGTCTGAAAGCCGATGGGTGTCCGCTAATGGCAAAATTTCTTGAGCGCTTTCGTGTTTTAGAGGGCACATTAAACAGTTGGCCCCGGTAGCTATAGTTAGGTGACAATCGTTAGGTTATGTTAAGAGCGTTTGGGTTACATTAAAACTTCCGACGCTTGAGTTGGCTAATAACCCCTCCACAAATCCACACTGAACCAGCGCATTGGAACATGCTCTAAGCCTCCTCAGTTATGAGTAAAGACCTGTGCTCAGTTGCGGGCCAACAGTAAATAGGGACCATCCAGAATGTCGCCAATATAGTTCAAATCTGCTGTTACAAGAAGAGACCTGTCTTTCTACCGTATTCTGTTTATTTATCAGGCTGGACCATGAATAGGGAACATGGACAGTACTCAAGAAAGTCATGATTACTCCATGCGGAGGCAGTAATATGTGCTACAATTTATAACGAATTTTCAATCATGAAATGCAAATTCTGAAGTTCTTTTACACACGTGCGACATCGATACGACTCACACGACTTTTTGCCTGCTCCATAACGAAGTCTTTAATGAACAAACGAAAAAAGTTTTCCGCACTTCAATGCACGCTAATATTATACGATGAACTACCCTGTCTACACCAAAGAAAATATTATTATTTCGAGATTATGCAGCTCGTACAATTGAAATTGAACTTCACTTGGTAAGTTCTTTTAATTTCTAATTATTGTCTCATTCGTAATTTACAAAAAGGCGTCGGTTTCGTGTCTTTACGCTAAGTGTTTAAAACATATCTGCTCCTGTTTAAACTACGTCAAATAGGAGAAAGTTCTCGTTTCGCCTGTATGTTTTTGTGGGTATGTTACTGTTTAATATCGTTGAAGTTTATCTTACCCACAGCGCCTTGCAATATCTCGTTTTACACCTAAACTAAATATTTAGAATCAAACATTTATAAACAGTGTTAGAAATCAAATATCAACAGATTCCAGTTACACAGATCGTGTTCCATCGTGTTAATGTAACATAATATTAAAACAATTTGATCACCGCGATATGTCGCGTAACAGGACGCCATTGTTTTGAGTTTATCACGCTTCGGTCGAGTTTGTTTTAAATGCTTTGCTATAACAAGTTAAGTTTAGGAATACTGATTTGGGCTGCAATTTGAAACAAGACCAAACAGTGCGGTGAAAAGATAAATAATCCCATGTTGAATCATCGTTCAAAGGGTAGGTACTGGAAACGATTCTTAGTGAGGTAAACGTTTGAAAGATGCATTTATTGTTTTTAGTTTCAGTGTATGTCATTTGTTTATTCGTTTTGTCCAAGGCACCCACTACAAAGGGAATGCTATTGTTGGGCAATAAGTGTGTAGCCTTATTTGCTTATTAAGTTAGTATTTTTTACTAAAATTTAATTAACATTGACCGCTAATACAGTTGGTTACAATTCAAACATTTTATCCAACAATGTTATAATCTAATTTCATTGCGCTTTTATAAGGCGCTACATAAATTGACTAATCACCGGCTCACTACAAGTGGCAAGGTCGTCCAATTTCGCAATTTGTTTATGCATTTCGCTCGATATCGGAATAATCTTCTACCTCTGTTCTGGTTTGGGCGGATGCTGAGTCATCGTAACTTATACGGATTCAGAAATGAGTTGTGTTCTTCATAAATAGCACAGATTATTACGTCCGAAGGGCAAGGGCGATTATTGTTATGCCTTCTAGTATTTTGACCTCGGATTATGTGATAAATTTAATTTCTGCAATTCAAAATGGAAGAGGTTATCTATTCTTCATATTTCATTTCGCATTGGTGCTTGCGTGATTATTTTTTGTCCCACATTGTTATTCCATTAAGTTCAATTAGTGGTAGTTTGTGTTGGTGTTTGAAACCATCGCTATCTGATGTATTTAAACTTTTTTTACTTGATTGTGTAAGAATGAGGGTAATTTTTTATGCATATGTATGTCCATTTCTCTGGCAAGCTTTATAGCCCAAAAGGCTTTACGGATTTCAAAATGAGAGGTGGTATTGGCTTCGTGCCTATTGTAGGAGTGACATGGGCTATACCAAACATATTCTTGTATATGCGACGCCCTTCGCCTACCTTAAAACCGCAGTCGGGAATTTTGTGTCAATTATTTTATTTCATAAAAAGATGTTCAATTAATCCTACTGTAAATTTTCGACCTTGTCATTATAATCATCCTACATTTCCTAAAAGAATCAAGTGACCTTGTAATTTTTACTAATAAAATGTCAACATTCTTCAACTTAGTGTTATTCGCAACTCTTCAAGTGGTAACATAGCGTAAGTCAGCGTAACAAACTTGCTTATAAAGTGTTCTAAGCTGATCTTCAGTATTTGCAAATCGCTTATAGGTAACTAGTAGTGCGGTGTGTTAGAAGCCCCTTGACTACTTCGTTGTGTAACTCCCCATTTGCGTAAAGAGGTCTTGCCGAGCCGAGTGCTTGACGTGTCGAGTTATCCTTAGTGGCTACAGACGTGCGACAAAATGTCGCATGTTAGCTGTCGCCTGACGCGCTGAAAATGTGCTTCGTTCACAGTCAAAATGTCATAGTAACACTATTCATACATAATATAAGTTTTAGTTTAGGTTTGTTATATTCTACTTGCAGATTAACTGATGCGTCGTTTGAAAATGGAATCGAAATGTCACAGTGACACTATTCATACGTAATTATTATTTACTTTAACTTTTTTGCGTGATTTTTTGTGACGCTTTCGCAAATGGGACACTTAGCGTTTTTTGCTTTTTATTGGATACTATTGTAGGCCCTGTTAATGTACGTACTGCCAAAAGAGTTTGGCAAACAACTGCTGCGACTATTATCAAGCTAGCTTATTTTCTATAGTACATGCCCAACTCATACAGTGTGTACTTTACTTACAATTAAACCTCAGACCAAAAAGTAGATAGACTCAGTCTTCAGAACAAAAAATTGAGGTATTTTTTTTACGATCTTTCATACGCTACCAAGCACGGTCTGCCGATCATTGTACTAAGAAATTATAACATTTGCTTTTTACGTGTTATGTTTATTTGGCTACGTTTGTTTGTTCCGAAGGCGGAGTCTATATATTTTTTGTTCTGAGAATTAAACGTAAAAACTTCGTAAAACAATCTTCTTTTTGTGACAGTGCGTAGGTACAGACCTATTTTTGTTTTAACGTAAAAAAACCAAAAAATCGCAAGTAATCGTCATTCTGTAAGCAGCCTTAAATCGGTTATTGATTTAGCAAGATCTAGCACGAACAAGATACGGGTAATTGCTGCAACAAAAGTTTGCTTTTGAGCTCTTAATACTGTTTCATAAATACGATATCGACTTGTGTGGACCTACGTACTGTGGACTTATAGACTTATAGATGTTAGGATTATATTGCTATGAGTATGGCTAGTTAGCCAATTTATTACTTTATCGGTAGTTATTTGGATGTTGTTCGTCCACTTTGTTAATTGTTATCGGCAATTTTCGTTTCATGCTCTTTACTAGCTTCATTTGTATGACTACAATTTTTAGATTGTAGTAGGGAATGCTATCTGGTGTAGAAGTCATAAGTTCGAGATCTTGAGGGTATCCTACTAATATCCTACTTCCTACTATCCTACTAATATTATAAATGTGAAAGTTTGTAAAGATGTTTGGATGTTTGTCCCTTCTTCACGCTCTAACAGTTGAACTGATTAAGCTGAAACTTGGCACACAGATAGT
>LGAG01000730.1:26011-36802 GCA_001278395.1 Lerema accius
CCGCCGGGCTCCCCTGAAGGGGGCATGGTTGCCGCTTCGCTTCCCGGACTCGGGAGCCTTCAGGGGGGGGGGGCGGTCCCCTCAACCGACGTCGTGACGCGCGACGCGGCGGCCCCTTTCTCGTACTCGAATTATAATAATTCGAGGGAGAAAGGGGGTAAAGAAGAAAAACTATATTTGTTGCGGGTAGATATCGCACAAATATAAAGCGAACGTGCGGCAATACCAATGGCTCGTTCCGCGATACTGTGCTAACATTTTTCCAAACACTTAAAGGACCGCCAAAGAGTCTCCACAACGTGATTGAGAATATATCGCTGGCTTTTAGCAGCGACATCTAGTTCAAGTAGAGAGAACTTGTTAAATCGCCATCTATCGAGCTTTACTGCGTACTAAATTGTAATGTCCATACTCCATACTATTATCACCTTCAAGGTTCAATGCTGCGTCTAAACGATATGAGGTAGTTAAAAGTTATTCGTTCGTGGTTAGGCCCGTGCATAGCAATGATTATGTATTCCTTCTATTGTTGTCTTCCGGTTTTGATTTCTTACTTACTTTTTGTCCTTTTTAAATACAGTAATGTTTGTATTTTTATGAATCATTTCTACAACAATAAACTTGTAAGATGTTGATTTTATCACTTTCTTAACTTATCACACAATCATAAAATATCCATGCTTGGGCATAATGCTTAGGATGTTCAAAACTCATTGTACTGATGAATTATTTTATTTGTAAATTATTTGTCATCTATCAGTAAATATTAAATAAACTCCATTACTTAATTTAATTGTATTTCAATAAATATTTAATTAAAGATTACTTATATCGCCGTCTCTTATGGAAATGTTATGTTTCCTTTCACTCCTAAATGTATTTTTTTTTTGTCATTGATCATTATCACAACTATATCGCTTTCTTATTCCAATTTTGTTTCTAAATCTAATTCTACTTTGTTACAATTTACATTAGCAATTGTTATCATTATTATAATCATTTCATCGGCGAGTTTTATTTCAAATTGATGTTATTTTGATTTTTACCCGACTACGGCGAAGCAAAAAGGAGGGTTATGATTTTGACCGGTTTGTATGTGAGTATGTATGTATGTATGTATGTATGAATGTTCATCTGTTCCCACCTAATTTTATTGATCTAACGATATTTTTGTTGGTACACACATGGACTTATCGCAGGTCCATACATTCACAAAAGTTCCTCAGACAAACACTAGATGTCGCTGTACATATTACTGAATCACGCTAACGATTTAACGTTGTAGTTTCTATAAGACAGTCCCGTTTTATAACAATCGTTACTCTGGTTTCCCTTCAAAACGTATAAATCTTTCGCCTTTTACTAAAGATTTCCGTGGAGGGGAACACTCAAATGAGTCTAACTCAAATTTTTTAAGTGCCCTGCATTAGCGGGGCTTATAAAACATGAATTAATGAAAGAAGGAACGTCCAAAATAGCCTGCTTCCGGTCAGTCAAGGATGTGATTACTATACGTGTTAGTAAAGTAACTTTGATCGTTGTCTTGTCTATACTAAAATTGGATACTCCACTATTATACTTATTTCAATTAACTTAGACAAATTTAACAATAAACTTAATGACCTCTTTTATTATATATCCATCCATATTTTCCAGTTCAGTGTGGGATTCGACACATTGAGATCAAGTTTATCTGATACAATTAAAAATATATATTTCCAGGTCAATGGGACCCAGATCAGTTCCCAGTAGATGACCTAGTCCGTGGCTGCCTGGTTCTGCTGGAAGTTGGGATCTTGCAGCCCAAATTGCAGGTGTTGGGGGGCAATGCCCTTCTGGACTGTGCAGGTCTTACCATGAAGCATATGAGGCAGCTCTCACCTGCTGTTGCCATGCAGGCCATGAATGTCATGGGGGTATGTATTGTTTTATAGTACAACTAGCTGACTCGGTGAACTTCGTATCGCCAATTTTTTATTTTCGTATCACCTTTTAAACCTTCTTTGGACTTCCACAAATTATTTAAAAGTAAAATTAGCCAAAGTTCTCGAGTTTTAGCGAGACTAACGAACTAAATTGTTTAAATGCTACCATGACTTATTGTAAACAATTTCAAGAAGCATAGAATAATAAATATTTTCTGATATAGATAAATTTATCCAAATCTTTTTAGTAAATGCCCGATAGTTTTGCCGCAGAAAAAAAGGGTTGAAATTGGTCATGAATATTAAGCAACAACGCAATCTTATCTTGTTGAATTTTTTTTTTGCGTGAAAGTTAAACTTTATAAACAGAACCCGTCAACCGCCCTATAGGCCATCGAAGAAGCAATAAGCTGTTTTTGCGAAAATTTCTCTCGCCGATTATCAGGACAACATAAAAGTCATGGGGTCACTTTCATTTTAACTCCATGTGGTATTATCGAACTCATCTTCGGAGGCGACTCAATCAATTAACAAGTTTCCCTTCTGTATGTTAAAATACCTGGTTGTATTCGATTCATCGAATTTAAATTATGGGCTGTTCGTATAAGAACGCGGTAATCGTCGTCTTATAGTTAAAACATGATCTTTGATTGACAAATTCATTGCAATTATCAACATTCTTTACATCATTAATGTTTATAATGATCAACTTCATATAAACACTCTTTCTTACTTCCATGATATTTGCATTTGAAAACTAATTCTCTAAGTCTAGCTTCGATTGCTAAAGTAAATAAAAAGTAAGTAAATAAAATTTATCAAATTCCTTTTTCAGTATGCCTTCCCAATCTACCATCGCGCGTTCCACATAGTAAACTGTTCCCGAGTGTTCGAGACTCTTTTCTACCTCTTCAGGCGGATGGCGCCCGTGGATGAGATCTGGGAGAGAGTCCACTTCCACGGCTATGACTACAGCTCCTTACACAAGTAAGATATAGGACGCCAAGATCATTATACCCTGGTACAGTGGTTGGCAAAGCGCAGCTCCATATCCGCAAGTGGCTTTAGCTGTTTAAGTGCGGCTTTGACACGAATATCCACGGAACATAGTCTAGTAAAATTATTTATACTCAAGCCACGGAAATTGCAATAACATTTTCATTAAAAAAAAATTATTATTGTGTACTAAGTTTACTAAACAAGTAGATTTGGCTCTCAATTTTTAGTTCATGGTTGTAATGTTTATTATTAGCTCTTTGGCTAATAAGTTTGCCAATCATTGCCCTAGTACCTCGCGAGGCTGACTTAACTAACTCTTGGCAGTATATTTGAGAATTCAAGTAGGGTTATGTATATAAAAAAACAAAGTAACTAAGGTTATGGAATTAATCAAAGAATTAACTACACAGGATACTAATTAACTAATGTATTTCTAATTTACAATGTAACATCAAAGAAAAGTTAGCGATTCGAATCAAGCGCCTGAATAGATCTGTTGCAAACAATTTGGTTATTTATCTATTTTAATGTCTTCTTTCTAGACACATTGATCCAGAATGTCTACCCACGAGATATGGCGGCTACAGAGAAGCTGTGTCACTTGCGGAGTGGCTGACCAAGATCAAAAAATACCGGAATAAAGAATTCGATGATGATATGAGAAGTCTCGGATACGCTGTGGATAAAACGCTTTAACTAGTAGTTATAGGTTCTCAAATACATGATACCCTAGTATCGGCGAATTCAGAACATTAGAGAATTTGCAAACAAAGAAAATTAGATAAAAAAATATTTTGTGGTTATTTAATTGTTATTAAAATTTGTCCTAGAAATCCGTCCGCCAATTTTATTAGTATTTGTTAATCCATGGATTTAAGGTGACAACAGAAAAAAAATTGTAATAATAACTTGTGACATTTTAAAAAGGTACTTTATAGATTGTATCATTAATAAGTAGGTACCTGTATAAATTTTAGTAAAAATACCTCAGGTGGATAACGGTTTGAGTAAGAGCGCAGTTGTTATGCATCCTACTTAACTGTTTGTGACACATCATAACGACCAACCAAAATATATAATGATCACACTGACAATTTACTTTAATAACAAACCACAGATTAGAAATAAGTTACAACGTAAACTATACTTTATGAAGATGTGGTGAATTATAAAAAATCCTATAGGAATTTATGTATTTTTAGATGACTGTTTTTCTGTAAGTTTGTTCCCGCTAACTTAACTTGAGAAAATAAACGTATAAACAAGTAACTGACTCTGTTTTGTTTATAAATGAACAATCCTTTCACCACTATAACAGTTCGCTACAAGCCTGCATACACATTTGTATTAAACAGTAATTTTAGTAAACTGCAACAACCTTCAGTTGGACAGTAAAATTGCCTCACAGAATGCCCGCCAGACATTTCTAGTCTGTTCTAATACGTAATGGACTTATTGACAAAGGTTTTAGAGCAGCAATGGAAAAATATACCAGCATTTCATAATATTGCACAACGTCTACGTACCTTAAAATTGGTATTTTACATGTTTTGGACTAATTTGATTCTAACGCGAAATCGTTCGTATTTTTTTTATGAATAAATGTCATGGTGTTGACCATTTTTATCAGATTGCTTAATTTAATGTAATTTATAAAAAATATTCTACGTCTTTATCGTCAACTCTTTAAGCGGGAGTTAGTTTTAGAAGATCACATTGTTTTTGGAAAATTTTTAGTTTCATATCATTGTACTGTTCTGAATTCTTGTTATTTAGTAAAGAAATCAATTAAAAATGTGGTAACGAAATTGCACGTAATAACGTTGTTTTTTGGTTATCTAAAGCGTTACCAAAGTACAAAGTAATAATAGGAGATTACCACATTTGGATGTAGCCATTTCTTGCTGTCTGTTGTTCTGTCATGTAACGAAATATTTTCAGACATTTATTCTCTATGGTCGAAACTAAACTATAATCTATGCTGTCAAACAATAGACTATAGACGTTCGATATCTCTAGCTGGCAGATGTCAATACCAATCTCAATATCAACATCTCAACAGACCTTTCGTTCAGTAATAGCCCACTTAATAATAAAATTTTCAAAATAATCCCTTTAATTTGATACCCACATGGCACAACTTCATTTGGCACCATGTTCAATTGAACGTGACATTACTTAGCGTATAATCAGCCGGCAATTAAGATGTTTCAAACGATACCTCATTTGTTAAAATGTAGTTGAAAAATTCTGAGAGAACAGATGAACTCATACATACTGGACGAAATCGTGTAACATGAAATTAAAAGCATTTTTTTTTATTAAACAAGCTTTTAACCATTGAGGAGTTCAATCGTCTGGAGCCAAGCCAATAGTAGCAGTATCACATCATGCATATTATTAACATACATTGTCATCAGGACTGGACCAGTGTGTAAAATTTTAGCTCAATCGGACACCGGGAAGTGGGTGAAATTTTGCTTGCAAGATTTCATTACAAACACCGAGACAGGTGAAACTAAAATAAAAGCTTGTAAAAATGAGCACATAGCGGATACTCGTAAAGTATTCGCACGAAAGATAAGCAGTTATAAGAAACGTGAATAAAGAGAAGCTATTTACATTAAAGTGTTAAGTGTATACTGTTAACGCGGTCACTGACTTTCAATTGTAGAAATGGAAACCGCGACAATTAGTAGTTCATTAGAATTCGTGTTTTTGCTCAGTAAATTGCATTGGACGCAGATGATGAGAATACTGACAAATAGTCGTAGAAAAATTGTGAAACTTGAAATATGAACTAACAGAAGTTTCATGTTTATATTTTAGACTAGTGGAACCGCCCTCGCTTCGCTTCGGTGTATGTTTATTTAATATAGCTGACCACTGGCTGTCAGTCACGTCAGTTACAGAAGTCCCATACAAACTTTAAATCTTAATAACTTTTGATAAAGTGGACTGATTTAAATAAAATAAAGCCTAAATAACGCCCCGAGTTAAGGATTAGGTACTTATGTATTTCATCCATTGTTTTGTCAAATCATCCGTTTTTACGTCATGCTCTTTCAAACACACAGACAAACAGAGCCCCCAAAACTTTCAATTTTATTATAATGTAAGAAGATAAAGGGAGGGTATTTGTAGAATATACATTAATTATTATTGAACAGTTCTTTATCTCAGTCATCAACTAATGCAAACTGAATGGTGTCAACCAACTGCCGTCCATTTCTTTACTAGTATACCTAAGTCATTAAGCACATCCGTGAGAGATGGGATAATGCGTCATTAGCGCGACAGTTCCTTAGGCTTCGACTACATTAAACAAATAATAGTTTGAAAATAGACGTTGCTATCCGCAGCTTCGTTTGAGGGAATTTAATGTGTGTTCTGAACCTAAAAAATAATCATTTTTCCATAGTAAATTGCATTTCAATTTCATCCCCTTCAAATTTTATTTTCGCTGTGAAATCTCCCAGTCTCAATCTGTTTCTGTTCTATAATTAATGGATAACATTATTTACATTAATGCAAACATATATTATAACTTCGAATTCATAAAAACTATCGACTAACCCGTAACCTATACCCCGCTTTTTTCGTCGTGACATAAATGGTAAACAATCTTGGCACAACTTTTATTTATTTTATTAATTTAAAAAAATATTTAGAAGTATACAGAAATTTATTTTAACATTAAATTATTGTTTATTCTTTAGTTTTTTTTAAATTTGTGTCTGTCTTATTTTTAAATCGATAATTACTATAAAAAGACAGTGTAAGATTGTTTACCTATTATGTCACGACGAAAAAAACGAGGTATAGTTGGTAGTGACCCTACCTGCAAAGTGTTATTTGTGTTGTCCATGCCACCCGCGACACAGAGAATCCTGCTACGGGGGTATGAGCGTGTTAGCATTTATTATTATTAGAGTTTATAGATGGAGCATTCATACAACTGGTACCTACTGTGAACCTTGAAACAGCAGCTGATTTAAAATGGAAGCATTATATGAGCGCAACGACATTTGATTCAGTCAGCGGCTGATATAAAGATGACGATCGCACGCTTCCTAATCTACAATGCTGTCGTTCGTGGCAAACAGTTTGTAAATACTTAAGTAACAATGGCCTTTTGACGTAACCTGACTGTATTGAAACCGGTTTGACCGCAAAAAGTTCATTATCACTACATTACATCCTTCCCCGTTGAAGAGGATGATAAGACCGTTTCTTGTTACTGTAGTTATTAATATCTTACTTCGGAATAATTATTAGTAAATTGAATTTTATCAATTTAGAAATGAAATTGCTAAATATCACTGCAATATAGTCACTTTTATCGACGAGTAAAATTTCGAGAAATTTAGGTAACATTAGGTTTAGACTAAAAAGTTGGAAACCAAAATCAAAAATGATTTTTTGAAATAAATCCGTCGGTCTTGCACTAAAAACAAATATTTAAAAAAAACACGTAAGATTTAGGGACTGGGGAAATGATTTAGCAAAATCTCACGACATCTCACCGGGAAGGCACCTACCGACAAATCATCAAAATGCCTTACTTAATTTATGTATCCCTTTAAACTACTCTCATAAATGTATGATTAAATATTTTTGATGGTAAAGCATTATGTAATCATATTTCATGATGAATAATAAATAATTATAAACAGTCGGTCAATGAACGGGAACGCCATTTCCTTGTATCAAAACGTGATTCCGGTTGTATAAGCGAATAATAAACTGAGAAAAGATTAAAATAAAAAACATAATTTGCTTTAAAATGTTATGCTATTTATTATTTTAATTAAACTATTAGCAAGATTAAAATTACGAAATATTAAATTCAAATCTATAAAATAAAATATAAACTGACACAATGAATGATCTTTGGATCTAAAATGACTGTTTAAATAAAAACAGCAATGCGGTTTCCTGTTATGAAAGTAAGAATATTGGAAAATTCTAGAATAGTAAAGTAATTTAGAGTGCAGACATTTGAAAGTGAGAGATTAGACAGTAGACAAATAGAAGTTCGTTGAATGTTGACCGACATGGTAACATGCTGCACACAGTAATTAGCGAGACGAATTCAAATTAATTACACACCGCTATCACGTGTACGGTACATTGTCCATGTGTAAATGCACCTACTGTAGTAATTATTGTCTTTTATAAAGCCCTTGATATGATAGGTACTGTCTATCAAGACATTAGGAATGGCTTTAAATCCGGATATTGATAAAATAATTGTAACGATGTAAATTGTTTTTTTTTTTTGTTAAGTAATGTTATAAATTGGTAAAATTGTTACTTTTGTTAAATGAGCTGTTTATTCGTAATTTGGCTTTGACTGTGATGGAAAATTGATATTGAATATACATGTTTACTACTAGTAGACAGATACAATCAATCTGTATCTTACGACAAAAAAGCTTATCTACGTTAACTATCTATCTTTTATCTACCTTACCTAACTTATTAATCCATCAAAAACCCAAAGTAATAAGCCTCGCAATAATAATCAAAATTAATTCAAGCTATCTCAATAGTACATGAAGATATTAATATGAAAGAAAATAAGTAAAAAGAACCAATAATTAATTAAAAAAAACTAAATTAGAACACTCCAATCTTATACAATAGCCAATTTTATGCTTCGTCTAATTGAACTCGATCTAAAATGCGATAGCTTGTTGAGTCTTATTTTTCCTTTTATTACTTTTACTATAGACAACGTGTAATTAAAATTGTAAACTCACTTTTATTTTCACAAAAATTGGCACGTTAGTTAAATTGATAATGGTTAAAGTTAATTAATAGAAGATCCTAAACACATATTAGACCCATAGTTATACTCCAATCAAGTTTATCTAATGCCTTGCAGACTTAAAAATCCTCGACAAAAAGTATCGATGTCTTCAATACCGTCTTTTAATCAAGGTCTTTAATTTCGGCCTACACTGAGTTTTAATGCTATTATTGTTATAAAACTTGGTCACTTTTAAGCGGTAACTATATAAAATGACTTGTCGGAACCACACGGTTACACTGTACGGCAAACTCAAAACCTGCGCGCGCGCATGCCGTCAGCCTTAACAGTTTGGACTGTATAGCTTAAAATAAATACAGATTCACGAAAATTAACCTAGTGGCCTTGAGATAATGAAGTGTTTTTAATATTAGTGATGTGATATGAGTGGATAAGTGTGAGAAAATTGTGCGTTTACGTATATTGTGTGAATATTTGTTTCTTGGAATTAATGTGACAAGATTATATCTTCAGGTATGCTACAGAGTTGCTTTAGGTATTTAGTCAAATAATATGGTTGCTTTCAGACATCACGTAGGGTCATAGGTACGAGTAAATTATTATTAATTGCAGAAGTGACAGACTTAACTAAAAGCGAAGTTCAAGGAAGTATAATGTCAAGTGCGTATTCAATTAAGTTTTGAGTATATTAAAAAACCTCCATAAGCAATGTCTTTCGAAAATATAGGTATTTTTTCCACTTATTTCTTTGAATCCAAAATCAAAGAGCGCGTGTCCCTCAAACCAATATTGTTACACATTTAAACAAGTCCAAAGAACTCTTTCCTTCATTTAATCTGACCATTGACGAGTGGACCAGTTCCATAATCTTTCAAAATAGTCGCGACAGAGGTAATGGAATTTACCACAGATAGGCTTGTGTTGGTACGAACCGCGACCTTATTTTTTATGTAATAAGATAGTAAATGTTGCGTGAGATATAAGGGGTACCTACAGTTTAACCTTGAGCCAATTAAATCAACCTCCTATTAATTCCTGAGACCCTACTGCCCCTTTGGATTCAAATTACTAGGGTATCAATAAATAACCATTGCAACTGTACTTTCCCATCATCGTAAGTTGGTTATTAGCTACTTGTGGTTTGCTAGCATCTATTTAAATTGTAACAGCAATGGATGTAAGGATTATAACCATTATAGGGCTAATAATAACTTAGTTTTTTGTCCTTTTTTGTCCAACGGTGACATTCTCTACTGTTGTAGTTGTTGAAGTTTATAATTACAGAATCTAGATTGGTTTTAAGAATGAAGACTTCAATACATACTTAGATTGTAATGTTACTTTAATTTCCGAGACAAGCGTCTAATTGTTGGTAAACAGAGTTTTAACATAATGAAAGGATTAGGTGTAAGTTACTTGTGGATTATTATCTTCAAGGCAAAGGCAAAATGCCGTTATGTTGTGTATGCTTTCTCATTTCACATTTACGTCTATTTGGAATAATACAAAATGCAACGTACAATTTATTTCGAAAATATGAATTTTGAAAATATATACTTGACTTTTATTATTTTGGATCTAATTCTATATAATGTAAATAAATAGGTATGATCATTATAAAAAAAAATCAAATATGTTAATTAAGCATTTTGACGTAGGTCCTACTTTCTTTAATTGCACGATTTTCTATAGCCGAAATAATAATGTGAAAGCACATAAATAAATTCGTTTCATTATTCGTATGATTAAGCTATTAAATTCAAGTGCCTTTAAGATGCATCAAACCGTTATCCATAGGTCAAGGTGAAAGTCCGTTATCGTTAAAAATAACAATTGTTGAGTCTCATCTTGACCAAAAACGAAAAATCCGACAAGCAAACTTTGATAATCCATACAAAGCTACTCACAACACTAGGTATAATACAGACATCTCGTAATACTACTTCGAGTAACTTTTACTAACAGGACTAACTAACCTGCACTAATAGTACAAACTTCCGCGGTCCCCACACTAACAGATTAACAACAACTAATATTCCCACTAACATCTATTACTAACATGACCTCCCATTTGAAATTTGTTACTTTGTC
>LGAG01000730.1:61815-74973 GCA_001278395.1 Lerema accius
TTTCTTTGATACGTCCCAACAATAAATGACAACATTAACGTCTAATTATTACAACCGCTCTGCCCATCATGTTTTTAAATGTCAAAGTCCTAGACGTTCCTTGTAGGCAGTCATTATCCACTACAGGTTAAAAATAGATTATTAATAACCTTTAATAGTTAGTAACTATTTCCAGATGGTCCGGTACGAGGAGTTCAGACGTAAGAACGCGTACCTCTACGATTGTAAGGCGTTTGGTCTGCAAAGCGTGAAGCATGTGTACGCCGGCACCATACCAGATAGTCCTGTTAACGGCAGGATCACACTCATGAGATTCGGTAAGATACATTAATTAAACCGTTGAAAACCAAGCGGCATATCAATCTTTACCTGTTTGACGAGTGTCTGATCCAGATGTGTTTGACCAACACGCTTGTATGAAAATTTTGATTGAAGGTGCATGCAAGTTTGATCGTGTACCGACACTTTCTTCGCTAATTAATAAGATAATAATATGGATCAAGCAAATTTAACAACGCCTAACGCCATCTATTGATAACAACCGGGACCTAAATCTAGAGCATGGAAGTGCGAGAACATTCTGTTTGAACGAGTTAACAATTTTCTTTTTCCAACGTCCTCAGGTCGCTGGGATCCGGATACGATACCAATAGTAGACGTGGTGCGCTGTGCTCTGCTGATGGACGAGATCGCCGTGATGCAGCCCAGGCTGCAGATCCTGGGAGTCACCATCATCGTAGACCTAGAGGGCCTGAGCATGAGGCATGTGCGCCATCTTACGCCGACCATCGCTGGACAGATCGTCAGTTTGATGGGGGTGAGGCTCTTGAAAGATATGATAACCTAGTCACTAGGTTCTGGTGGTTTGTTTTATTTATTTTCTGCATAAAGGAGCGAATTACTCTCCCCGTGCAATTTTAAAGTTATAAACGAATGAAATGAATTGTGATTGCTTTTGTGAAATGAATATTGTAAGGAAATCTGCACACGTGCGAATTGTACATTAGTTTCTCAGAAGTACGTATATTGCCAAACTGCTGTGATAAAGAAATATAGTAAATGCCGTATAATATTAGTGAAACCTGCTCTTACTTGTATTTTCCATGTATTTTTTTATTGAAATGTGAGACACTCCTACTACCTACTTAGAATTCTTGTACACTGCAACAATAAATACATACATAACTAACCTATCCACCGTTAACATTCCAGGTATCCTTCCCGCTGCCAAACCACGGTCTTCACATCGTGAACTACAACTGGTTCCTGAACACATTCTTCTACCTCTTCAAGCAGTTCATACCAGGCGCAGCGTGGGACCGCCTTCACTTCCACGGCTACGACATGACCTCCCTTCACAAGCACATCGACCCCAAGTTTCTGCCGCCCGAGTACGGTGGCCACTGCCGACATGTCATCTCTATTGAAGAATGGCTTCGGAAGATCGATATTTATAAAGACGATGTTATGACGCAAGAACTTAGAGATTTAGGGTTTACTGTTGATTAAGTTTAGACCAAAAAGTTTATAGTCTCAGTCTTCAGAACATAAAAGGGAGGTCAACTTTTTTCTTTTTTTTACCATTTGACATACCTCCTATACGTCATAGAGCACGGCCTGTCAAGCAAAGTACTGGGAAACTTTATCATTTGATATTTATTACGTTGTTTTTTCGACTCCTTTTTTTGTTCCGAAGGCGGAGTCTATTTATAATTTTTGATCTGAGTGATTAGGTTAAAGTATTTTTAAGGCAATAATGAAGCTTCAAAAATATCATAATAGACTGGATAGTGGATAGATTATTGTATAACTTTTCCGCCGAATATCTCCTAGGTTCGATTCTCGGTCGCACAAGCAGTCGTGAGTTTCTGCGTGAGATTTCATCTATCGGTTTGGCTTTTAGGAAATTATAAGTTCAATGTGTATGTAATAATTTTTAATGTGGTGACTACAATATTTTTTATAAAAAAAGTAGGTAAGTATATATAATTAATTATACCTACTATTATGATGTATACCCATAATGCTTTCTGTGCAACTAAAGACTGAATTGTAATATAATTTTACCGAATCTACGCTTGTTTTTAAAATTTTCTCAAAATATTGTACAATTTGAGCATTTAAAATGGAACGTGTACAAAAGTTGTTTTTGTTTTAATAAAGTTTTGCTTTTCAACATTGTTTTCTTCTACATAACATAGTATGATGTTGAGATGTAAACAGCGCCATCTATCCTATGTAGCATAAACTTCCCAAAACGAAGCTACGTTACGGCGGGTTGCAGTTCATGATAACTATGACTACAATGTATTTTTTCTCCAAGAAACGGTAGTTTGGTAGTAACCTTAGTTAGTCAACCCAGCGAATAGAGGGATAATTACTACTATTAACTAATTACTATACTATTGATTTAATACTAGTACCTACACTGTACATAAATTTACTTCCTTCTCTACAATAAGCGCCACCTGTTGGATATAGGGGACATGTATCTATAACCCAATGTCTCGACGAGATGTTGATAATTAAATGAAAGCTAATAAATAAAAAATAGAAATTTGATGGTTCAGAAATTAATAGCAGCAAAAATAAACAGGCATGCCACATAATGTTTGATTACTTAAGCAATTTTATTTTAAAAGTTAAACAATAATTATTGTTATAAGTATTTCTATATCAAGAGAAAACACTTCAAAAATAAATAAATAATTTATTGACTAGAGTGGTTACACAAGGCATGAAGCATAATAATATTTTTCATCTTGATATGTTTAAATTTTAATGGCTAAGCTGTTAAATGTTAACATCATAATGGAACATAACTTTTTTTTAAAAAGCTTAATTTAACAAAGTTGTCATTGTTCATAACTTTAAACGCTACATTAAAATAATACTGAAGTGTAAACTGTGTAAAATACAATATTCTAAGACATAATCCCTTTATTGATCCTTTTGAATTTGTACCCTTGTTTACTATGGTGTTCCCTTAACAATTCTTCGCCAATTTGATCTAATGTTTTGTCTAAATCTTTATAAGTGTCCTCCTCAGAACTCTGGTCTCCTGGTATAATGAGTGCAATGTCATCGAAATCTGTCTCGACATTTAAGTTTTGCGGAGTGCTGTAGTCGTTGTTGTATTTCCTAGGACCTTGCCTCATATGCGCTGGCATCTCATGAGTTCCGTGCACAATTAGAGTAAAGGGATTTACATATCCCGAATTTTGTTCCCCTGTCTGAAAAAAAATTTATTACCCACCTTTTATTTTATTACCTTTTATTTTATTACCCACCGAAGAATAACTTTTAAATATCATTGTGAAAAAATGTATGTTATACATAAATTTACCAACCGCATCTTTGAAAGTAATTCTCCATAAACCATTGGGTCGTTCGCCCCACATAGCAACAGAGGTTAATGGCCAGTTCACGAAACCATCTTTAGAACTATCCTTGGGTCTCGCACTCATGAGCGCTACCGTCGTACCTTTGAACATCAAACCATAGGCATTAAAATCTTAAAAATAGGATAATATTCGAAATAACTGTCAATCAAAAAAGCGCCTTCCTTCTATGTTAACAAAGAAGCCGGTTATATACAATCTTCGATTACTGATAATGGATAAATAGATTTTTTTACTAAACATCCAAGACACACCAATCAGAAATGATAAAACAAACTGGCGACATCTGTAATTGGAGGTTGAAAGCTCAACCTGGTCGCAGCGGTGGACGTTAAAGGTGGATGTGCTTACCCCGAAATGACTAGGGTCGCATAAACAAAAGAATACCTTGTGGCGAAGTTAAATAAATCTCCAGAGCACCACGCCGACTGTATTGGACATTCGCGACTATCTCAACGTGTTCAATGTAGTTGACCTCACATTTACTTAATTCAAATTTGAAAGTTATAGTTTTTTTCGAAGATATTAATGCGTCTTCTTTTTTGGACCTGAAATAAAAATTACGAATTGAAAAAGCTAGCAGAAATGGTTGAAATTCATACGTTGTACCGCGCTTCCTATTCATACTACTCCTTGTTTATGGATTCCTAGTAACTCATTCGTTAACCTGCAGCCGTACTCCCGACGCTTTCGAATTCTAAATCGAGTTTGGCTCGAAAACTACAACGCCACACGCCTGCCTATACTGACTGACGCTACTTGTACAACTAGAATTCCATTTGGACCAACAAAACCCTTCTTTCGTATCCGTCATCGAAATATTTAACGTACATTGTACCAGGAACACATAAAAAGATGATAATTTATTATAAATAATTAATGTCACTGAACTCGCTTGCTGGTTCACGTCACATACTGACAATTGATAACAAATTTTATTGTTTTAAGATAAAAAATACCATTACCAATTAATAGTCGATCGCGACTTGAATAGTCATTAATTTAATTAATAGCTTTGATTAAAAATTTCGTGAATCGTATCATATCATTAGCATTTACCTACTGTGTCCTAGATGGCGCTGTAATTTGATTTAACAAATTAATTTATGAAAAATAAAACTTTTTTTTATTCAACTATAGAAAATAGAAAGGAGATATACATTTTAGATCTTATCATACGTCAGGTAAATCTAAATAATATAGTTATAATCAGTAGGTAGACAAAGCTCATTCATTTAACATTTTATTTTATAATGGTTTAGACTTTTTGGTATTGAAATAAACTTACGGTCCGAACAGCGAGCGGCATATTTTTTTCTCCGGTACATTTGTCCAGTTCAACGCCGCTGATACCAAGGCACCAGCATTCAATAATCCAAATCCAAATCTGACATCAAAATACAGTCCTATTCTATAAAAAAAAATGTCTTTAACTTCTTGGTTTTTCTTTACTAGACATATTATTTAGTCGTAAGTTGCTTGCTTTGCTTTTGTAAATAAAATTTATAGATACCAAGTACCAGTGAACATTTTAATTTTAAACTTTCTTTACTTTTATTGTTATTAAAATTTTATCTACAACTTTATAAATAAGGGAAACATACCCATTCATTTGCCATCCAATATTTTCAGACAAAGGGGAATATTCTGAAGTCCATACAATAAGATGTTGCACGTCACGCCAACTCAAATTCGGGCTGAAAAAACAATTGTAAATATTATTATGTAATTTCCATTATATAAACAAAGTGCAAAGAAAACAGACAGCGCCATCTGTTTTCAAATGATGCAAAAACAAAGCGATTTCGGACTCGCATAAAAAAAAAATTATCGCTCAACCGTTTTTGCGCCGTCCGCGGCTAGGGAGGGCATTGAGACAAACAGACCGCACCGTTTTAAACACTAGGCTCACATAAATACCAAGAGACAAACGATTGATGACGTACTTAGCTTGTAGGACAAGTGCGATAATCCCCGCAGCCAATGGCGCTGCCGCAGATGTCCCTGTGTGCGCCACTGTACATGAATCGTGGATGTCTGTAGTAGCCTAGAGCGAGAGAAACGATAGTTACCTCTTTATCTTACATTAGACACGTACAATAAAATTAAATATTGAAATCTGCACGCCCGCGCGCCGACGCCGTGCGTGATGTTGCGTATGTGTTTTATACACT
Source organism: Lerema accius (assembly GCA_001278395.1). Classification (NCBI taxonomy): domain Eukaryota; kingdom Metazoa; phylum Arthropoda; class Insecta; order Lepidoptera; family Hesperiidae; genus Lerema; species Lerema accius. The sequence continues at coordinate 67,391 of LGAG01000730.1, forward strand.
CCGTCCTGTTTTAATAACTAGGTTCAGAGGGAGAGATGGAATAGGATGAGTGCATCTTTTTCAAATACATGGTAATAAAAGAGACACAAAATATTCTTCTTTACTCTCTATCTATCTCTTTCGAGACTGATTGTGGATTAATTAGAACAAAAGCAAAATAACAAAAACAGAAATTGGTTATGAAATTTATAATAAAAAATAATTTAAAATTAAATTTTAAAGAATAATTTTCACTATCCTAACAAAGTACGAATGCCATAATATAGCCCTTTACAATAAATAATCCGCTACCGAAGACAATTTACAGGGAGAATTTAAGTATTTTTTTACTTACAATTTTTTGGTCTTTGTAAGCACCAGAAGAGTACGCGGTTGCCAAAGTTGACGAACAAATTTCACCGTACCAAGGAAACAGACCTTGCTGGGAAGCACTTCCTATTGATATAGTGTAAATGCTCGAAGAGTAACTGTAAAATATCGATCTAGTTTATTAATACAAATAATTTAATATTTGCAAATAATATTTTTTTAAATAATACAATTACCTACTATTTTTTTATAATTACTGTCTTTGTCTTTGTCATTTATTTCGTCTTAAACTTTGAGAAAGAAATAATAAATACATAAACCTTTTCTAAATAGGGAACAGTGATTATTTTATTCTATAAAAAAATTGATCATCTCACCCATCACAATTACAGTTATCATAATTTCCACCGCCGTTTCCATTCGCCCAAACATAAATTGTCCCTTTGCCATTCCGACCCTGAAACAAAAAAATAAAAAAATTTAAATACAGTCCATTTTTTTATCTCGCCTTCTCTAGCAAGCAATTAATTAGTAGTTATACGGTGATTTCATTACTTCAATATCACGAAGCTAAAATATTCTCAAAACTGCTATGAAAATGAATAATTTTGTTTTAAATAAAAGACAAGTAAAAAAACAGAAACTATACGTAAGTCGGTTGGTCGACAAATTCAGTAATAAATGACAAGTACAATCAACTTATTAATTATTTATTTTGTTCGACTTACAAGATGTTCCCGGAACCCGGTAAAATGGTACTTAGGATCTCCCGGTTCCTCCACAACTTTCCCGTGTTTACCAGGGCACCACACGCATTAAAGATATTATCTTAATCTCAGATCCTTAAGAAGGTGAAAATAAGGATGACAATTGCTTACCCGACTTATCCCTCGTTTCAGCGCTTCTACGGCCAAGCGTCCCGGTCCTTCCACAGTTTTCCCGTCATCACTGGGACCCCATGACGCGCTGTAGATATCTACTTTCTCCCAAGCATAACCTGCAGGGATCAGAATGAATACAGGATGTCAGAACTAAATAAGGACGAAAACGGATACCTAGATCTTATTTTTTTTATGTATTATCTAATCTAATATTTAACGTTGTTCTTATACATGTTTCTAGCCGATTTATTATCCAAAATCTCGTAAATTCGAATATTGTAGTGAGCCTCATAAAATACGAGAGTATCTTTACTAATCTTTAGATAGATTGCTTATAGATTGATTGAAACTGCATTTTGTGTAAAAATTATATTTAAATTGTGGTAAATTTTTGTATAAAAATTTTTTTTTCTTTCTTCTTATAGAAATAAAAAAACGAACGTAAAATCTATACTGCATACAGCTGTTTTAAATCTGTTTAAAACAACGGATACGACGGACAAAGAGAAAACGGAGCGTTCAACGTTTGGTTGTTTGCAGGGGCGAGCGGACTTGATATTGAAACGGCCGAATTGGTGCTGTTACGTCATATTTTATCTAAAGTACTAGGACTTCATGACTTAAAACGACGTTTAGAGGGTTATCGTGCCCCGAACCGAAACTGTATGGAAAAAACAACTTTTTAAAATAAGAACATAATTGTAGCAATACTTTTTAACCACATTTTGAAATAGGTAATAAATACAATAATGCTTTTTTATAAACATTTAACTCGCCGTCACATTTTTAAAGAACAACTTGAAGAAATCCAACAGGGTACTTACTACCTCTTCAAAGTTTAACTCCGCGTTTTATCCTCTAGCTGAAGAAACCAACCACAAAGATGACCGTCATTTTTGAACTTAACATGGCGATCAAATGTACCAGGAAGTCATGACAAGGGCGCTACACTTTATTAAAAACATGAGAAGGCAATACCTATTGCTTCTCCCTCTACTCGATCCGTTATTCGTCCGTCAAGCATCCGGACTCCACCTATTCTAGCTCCCCAGGCCACGCCCACACCGCATTTTTTGTTATTCGCAGTCATTGCTATCTGAAAGTAGAAAAAATTTAAGCAAAGAAATATTCTATTTAAAAAATGTAATTATTATAATAGATTCTAATCTGTTTTGTATCCAAAAACTATATTAACAACTTATAATAATTATAAGTATAATAATTATATAGTATTATAATATAATTATTTAAATTCTTACTTCTCCGGCGCATCGAGTTCCATGGGAATTTTTGTAGTTTTTTCCGTGTTGAGGATAAGGATCTGAATCTCGATCATTACAATCCCAACTTATTTCTGGGTCCTGAAAGATAGGAATTAAAAACGATAAAGAGGGAAGGAAGGAAGGAAGGAGAACGAACGGTATTCGCTCGTGTCGACAACGAACGTCCATCGACGTCCTCGGCCGCGAAGATACCAGGCTTGCAGAGGTAGAAAGAAGTCATACACAATGAACCACCCTGATTGATTGCAGCTGTTCCATTTTGTATTGAAAATAAAGAAGAATATGAGTAACCCAACAGCCAGTTAGTATATTATGTCGATGAATTATAATAACAAAAAAGATAATAAAATTATGACACATTCAATACAGCCAAGATAAGCAAAACAGATAAAACGTAATAAAAACTCGTATGATTTTTATAAAACGAAAATTAATAAATTTAATTTTGCTCTATCCTCCAAATTAGCTGAAAATAATAAAATTTATCTGTAATCAACTTGACAGTTTAGTAAACAACAATGCACACGGGACCATGAGAATGAGAATCCGTGACCGAGTTGGCTCAGTGTTGCCCACGGATCAACTGTGCGCCAAGTACTAGGAGACCATAATACCAAGTGAAGCGTGTTCAATCCCTGGGGCGTTTGCTAGGTAGGATACAAACAAAATGTCTGCACTGCCGTGCCGTGCCCCCGTGTTAATTTTGTGCTAAGAAGACAGATGGTTTAATAACTGAATAAGAAACCGAAATACATGAAACCTTGAAGCCAAATTGTAGGTACGGTAAAGTTAGTGTATTCATTTACTGTATTGTAGGTAAAAAAGTAATTATTGTCGTCAATTCCTGGTTCTTCGTGCTATTTTAGTGCTTCTTTCATAAATTTTATTTTCTCAAATAATATTGTTATCATTGGATCTACCAATATTATTTTCTATTACTTGAATGGGATTTTTTTTTCTTTTTGAATGTCTCGAACGTTAGTTTTATTAACAAAGAAAATCCAACCGAGCTAGCAGCGGCGCATGTTTGGCGAAATACGCCTTTTTACCTCGGAGATTTCAACATTGAACACGAAAGTACTAGGAGATCATAATACGGACGTAGTTCGCACGGAGGTCCGTGTGGTTGTGTTCGATGCCGTCGTCGAGCACGCACACACGCACACCGCGCCCGTCGTAACCCATCGCGTATACCGGTACCACGTTGAGGTCGAGTCGCGGCAATGAATCACCCGTACGCGTGTCTTGCTGAAATGAAAACATTTCAATAAACAAATAATTATAGTTTAGTAATTTTGGTACCTACTACACGTCACAGAAACTGGCTGCATATCTCAACGGATTTTTAATTTTCTACTAATATAGATTATGCAATTATTGTGGAGATACTGTAGACGCATTTTTAAATAATATGATGAATATTATTCCCAAATCAGCCAAACGCAAACTAACAACTACAAACGCCATTGTTATTAATACATTGCGGTGTCTGCATGTTTGTCATTACGTCTAACTCTTTTAAACCTGCAATGGTGAGCTATATTGAAGGGTAATGTTTTTCATAGGCGTTTACTTTTTACATGATAACGGTCCTGCAGAACGATACCGAACTACGAAATCCAGCTTAGTTTTAGAAATAGCTCAATATGATTACTATTAAAATTTAAGAGCTCGTTTAGCAAAAAGTTTATTAAACTCAGTAATGATAATAAAACTTTAGGTAGAAATACATAAGTAGATTAGGAAGCGTTCAAATGTTATGTAACACAATTTTTGAATATTTGTGACCTCTCTCCCTCCTCGTTATGTAACGCGTTGTTCGACCCCCCTCCTATCTACGTAACGCATTATAACAAGCCCCTCCAAATTGTGTTTCGTAATACTTGAATGGCCCCTTAAATAGTTCTCACCAAATACCACTCGTAGCTCCACAATTCGTCATTAAACAAAGAGTTTCGTTTGAAACTGTCTATTTTGTTTATTTTATGACCAGATACATTCTCCCTTTTGACTCTATGCAGTTCCTCATCAGGGCCCAAAGTAGGGTACCTTTTAACACGAGACTTTGTGTATAGCTGTTCCGCCCAACGTATCTAAAATAAAATAAATTATATTAGTTACTCTCATAATTTCTGAACGTAGTTAAAGATAGGTTAAGTGAGTGCGCTTTCTTTAAATTAATTCAGTGCTTTTCTTGAATAAATAAATTGTAGTAATCAACATAAGATCTTCGCAGTTGTATAACATTTAAATAAATAATACTTATCATCTTCATTGGGTTCAGCAAAAATGTATGTATGTAAAAAAAGCTTTCTTTATTCAGCCTGTTAAACAACTTTAAAGCGGAAAAAGCTCATTTCGCGCATGCATTTCTTTTTGTGAATGAACTTTCAAACGAAACACGTGCTTTTTTGATTCTAAATACCAGGACATCGTAGTTCTAGAGGAGTTCAATTGAATTGTAACTCACCCTCCTATCTTTTAGAAGTGTCGATGTGTGTTCGCTCGTTCGACGCTGCAAGCTGTGGTTGTGTGCGTGGAACGCATATAAATTTGAGAACCCTTGGACCTGTGGGCGGAAATAAATAAGGTTTAAGACTACCTTATAACCAGACAATTGAAAAATCACTAAAAAGTAAGCACATAACACAGGTAAAGTCTCGGGCAACAGATAAGAATAAGTATTTTTTAAATGTAGTAATCCTTTTCTTTTGACATATTTTTAAAATGTAATAATCTTTTTCTTTTACGTCATATATTTTTTCTATAAAGCGCCGTATTTCAATTAATGTGACGCCTATAACCACCTCACAAATGGTCGCTTCTCTCTATTGTCAAATTGTGTAAATTAGTTCCAAAGTTAAAAGGGAATTCATTATCATTAATAGTTACAGGTCTAAACCATATCTACCCACCGTATTCGGGTAAAAAAGAAAATGTGATCATTATAATAATTTTTTTTTTAATTGTAAACTTTGCACTTAAAATATGAAGTGTTTGGAAGACATAGGTTATTATGTTTCTATTACGACGACCCCTCCCAAAAAATTATATTTTAGCTGGCAAGTCTTTTAAATTTTTATTTTGTGCGAGTACTAGTTACACATCACAAAATTGAGGAAAGATTGTTAGTTTGTTTAGTGACATTCTTTCATTTATCTTTAATAATATCGACTTCGCCTATTTAGAGGTAGACAGTAGGTATAAAGGGATAAAAATGTATACGATCTGCTAAACAGAAGTTATAAAATTATAATTAAAATTGTTTTAATACTAACTATCCGGAAAAACAGAATAAAATATTTGCATTGATCATTATGCGCGTAATCTGGGGAACGAATGGAATAAACGTTTGCTACCCTTTACGCAGCGACGGTTGGTGCCATCGCCACCCCATGCTTTGGTGTCTGCTAAAAATATCTCTTATACTGTCATCTAACCCTGGTACTTGACGTGTAGAACAATGGCTTGTAGGCGGCGCCCTACACGGCTATTTTGGGCGGATTTTTGACACAATCAATCACGGTCTGCCGATACAGAGTTGAGCCACACGCATTCAATTCAAAGATAAAGAACATTTATTGACAGACAGTTATGTAATGAATATAATTTTATTTTCTACCATTACAAAGACGTCTATGACCGAATTTGTAGGAGGTAAATTAATGAAACTTTGAAACTATCCTCTTATAGTAGAATTAGAAATGAATGTAACTACGAGTACTAAGTACTACTAAAATTGTGCTCGTAGATTATAATTATCTATATTAGCTTCTTTATTAAAAAAAACTGTATCTTAATTACAACCAAACGAACAAACTACCTGGATGAAAAAAAGATAAAAAAATATATTTTTTACTTTGAACCAGTATAGAAAACATAGATAGATGGATCGATAGGCAGACAGACACATGTTAGGGAGCAAAATACGGCAAGTGCTGGCAACATCAACTATGTGCCCAGTTCACCAGGGCGGCATAAAACGTAACAAGTCGCAAATGCCCACATGTGTATGTTATCGCTGTCACGCATGCAAAGATTAGATTAAAGTATGCTAGCAAAATAAACCAGGTGTTGTGTTGGCTGATTGCCTCCAGTAATACCGGATTGTCAATGTGATAATTTTAATAATACCAGCAATGATAAATTTAAAAAGACATAAGTAAAGTACGCTTTGAATGTTTAAAGATATTTTGTTTATTGTATTATACATAGGATAGGATTTAATTTATTGCGCAAGGAAAATATAAACAAATGTAAAAAAGTAAGAATAATCTACTAATAATTGCATTGAATTGAGCACTACATTTTCCCATACGCACCGCCCCGCATCGGCCGTTCTTTCTATACGAGCTAGCAAGCCGACACACGTGTGTGAAAATTTATGTCACGCTCATGGAGCCATGTGAGTTATCGCAGTCACGTATGTACCAGGATAACAGAATCGTTGTGGAGTTCGTACGCACATATGGGCATACGAGTGTTCGTTCCGTGTATCATGGGCGTGGCTTACTACGCTAGGGCGAGGGTGCGTGGTGTATAGGGGTTGATAATATGGCATCACATTGCACGGGGTACCTATCTACAAAATTGTCTGGAAGCCTAGTAGCTGCGGTCTTAGTATCAACAACTGGCCAACTCCTCCAAACAACAAAAACACACACAGACCTTGGTTCGTAGATTATAAAATATTGTTCGCGGAATTAAACTTATCCACTATTCGGGGAAGGAAAATATCACGAGGAAAATCTGTACGTATCTGAAAGCAGTCTGAGTCGAGCTCAGAAAGCCTTGATTCAGCCACTAAACACAAATCTATCTAAAAATTTAATATTAATTTTAGGTAGGTACCCTTAAGAAGAGGAATTAAAAATGATACCAACTTCAAAATAATTACCTGAAATTATATAGAATATCGGTAGGAACCCACAATTTATTTACATAAATATTTAGTTTTTGTAAATCTCACTAGCCATGACGTCATGTGTAACTTTTTTTAATACCATCAAAATGTGTATTACAGCAACTCCCTGAGATGTTAATAGTGCCCTTAATCCTTAAAATATATAAAAGTCGTGAATATGACTGATATTTTTTTTAATTAAGTTTT
>LGAG01000730.1:75560-94770 GCA_001278395.1 Lerema accius
TTATCGTCGCTTATGATAATATTCTTATATAGTTAAAGAAATAAACAGTAGTTTTGCATACCTTTAAAGTATTTATTTAGAAACAGTTACTGATTGAATGTTTTTATTTCGCAATATTACAAGTTATGTAACTAATTCAAGTAGGTAATAACGTTTTTTTGTCACTACATAAATTTTAATTACACGCTAAATTCAAATAACATTTATTGGTCTTAACATTGTTTGAATTAAACCTCAACAGCATTATCTACAAAAAATAAATTGTAGTTCCGTGTGAAATTCTTATGTAATTGCAGAGGGCGCTGTCTGTTGGACCTGTGACGTAAATCTAGTTAGGCGTTAAGTGCGCTAAATAAGAGTGACTTGAAGCGTAGGTTGCTGTTTACAAGACGGTTGCCTTTTTACGTTGCTTTTTATAATGGATGCCTCATTTTATTTATTTTTAGCATCCATTCTTTCTTAAACTCGTGTAATAAAATGTCTGTTATGAATTAACGAAGTAAATTATATGTACCTCTAATATTTCTTCCCAAATTTTTGTGACAATTTTACTTGTCTAGAGCACGAAATAATATTGTGTCTAGAGACAGGCATATTTGGCTAATAAATAATTTTATTTAACTTTCCTCTTAATTTTTAATAAATAATTTTAATCAATAGTGAAATAAAATCAACTTTGTTGGCTAGTAGTGACATCTACGCGTCGTCGACAAGTAGGAAACAATAACTTCACTGTCTGCTATTAGTTGGGTAACAAAATAATAATAATTTAAAGTAAAATATAGTTTTGTAAACTTCTTTATGCTTCAATTAATCGTAAAATATCATATAAGTACCTAACCTACGCACTTATTTATTTGTTTCAACTGATTCTACATTAACAAGTCAGTCATGACAAAACAGTATGCGATTAACATTTCTATTTTTGAAATGTACAAACCATTTCAATCTCATAATCTCCTGGTACAATGTGAACTGGGAAAAAAATCATCGTGTTTGCGGTTTTCCCACCCCCGTGTTATCCAAATGGGGTGGTAATTAAATTCTGTTCGGGGGGTTAAAAATTGTGGAAGTTTAATTATCAATTGGTTAGTTTGATGTTGGGATTGAATTTGTTTGTTTGTAGTACCTTTCATTGATTGCAAGGACATTACGTATTTTGATAGTTTAAGTTTTAATCTTTTGACCCTTTTAAGAATAATAATGCGTGCACGTACCCACTAATAATTATTATATTATACATGAAATTTATCTTTCTACACTTCTTCTTCGTGTAAACTTTAACTATACCAATTCTCAAACTTAAACATACCTTATTCTTAAAGAGTTACCTCCGCAAAGTTGAACACTTCACTTTAATCAAAAGATACTGTGCAAATAAATGCGCCATGATAAAGAAAATCATAGTTCTATTAAAATAAAAGCACATTGTACTATATTTCAAAGATGCAATAAGGAAACTAACCGATGGTAAGACGAATTACCAGAATAGTAAGTAAGTATGTAACTAACTATAATAGGTACTATCTGTGTATCGTGATTGGCGCAACAAATTGAAACAAATGTACGAAACTGACTCGAGCATTCATCTCAATTACTCGCTGTCTCGGATATTAGACAGCTTGATGTGTTAATAGGACTCTGCTTTTATTACTAAAACATTGCTATTTTTAACAATATTTCTTATTAAAATCTGTTTTTTATATAGAATAAGAATACTTGACAATAATCCCACCTAATGAAAAATGGCGATGTTTTTTTCAGTTTGATATCTTGTATCAAATCAAAGTCAGGTCAGGCAAGGTAAGTATAGGTACCTACTGTACTAGATATTTTTATTATAATACAGTTCTGACGTAAACTACGCTTTTATTTTCGTGTTTCAGATAATGATATCGTGTTCATCATTGATAACAAGGTAAACAGAATCAGATCTGATATATTACAGAAAGTTATCGAAATTACAAAAAATAGTATTAGCACAGACAAAAAAGGATTTAAAACCAATACTAATATAATTCAGCATGCCTATCTCCATCGTCGTTAGCAAAATTTTAAATCTAAATGATTCCGTCCGAACACAATCTCTTACGTTAACGGCTGTATCGTAATAAGCAAATTAACGCGTTAAGACCTAGGACTACGATTAAATCTTTCAATCTTTATCCCGCTAACCTAGCCCAATGCTCAGTCTATACTCTATATTGACTATGACCAAATTAATTAACTTTTGGTGACGCGGTTTATTATTATCTATAGCTATGTACTCAAGCACTTACTCTTAAACCCGGATAAGCCGCGCAATAATACGCGCCTATCAGCCACTCGAGATAGCAACGGCGTCATCACTTTGATTTACCAATATTTGATTTACAAATGATAGTTATCTAGATTTAGGTTTTCCTCAAAATTAGTTATTTTTCGTGGGTATTATAGTTAATAGTGGGTGCTATTCAGATCATTATCTATTAATTAAAATAACGAAAACTTCATAAAAATAAATGGTTCCCCAACGCACCAGAGTCAATGTAACAGAAAATGCTAATAAATTAAGATTAGAGTTACGTCTTCATCTGAAGTCATTAAAAATAAACAGTAAATAAGTTTAATAGGTAGGTATTAGAATCAAAAATTAATAACGATCACTTAATTTTTTGCTTGCCCTCTTAAAAATTATTCTATTGGATTTATACTAGAATAGAAACACACATATTGAAAAACGTCGATTCACACTGGGAGATGGGGAATAAGGTTAAACTAAACTGTTGAAATATACTGTCCAAAAATGTCTGACCTAATTAATTGATTTCTGAAAATTATAACTTTAAGGCTAAAAACATTGAAAAGGTATCGATCCAGATACTAAACTACCGAGCAAAATTAAGACCAAGACCACTCTCTTAATTTAGAAATAATTAATTCGGAATTATTTCAACAAAGACAGAACGCCTGGGAATTATGATATCAGTTTCCAATTAAACAGGCTTTGGGTTCATTGAATCGCTTAAGAATTTAAGAACGGGGCTACACTGACGTTCAATAAGCTGAAATTCTTCGTGAGATATTTTTGACTCCAACGCAATAATGGCTCACTACTACAGCATTCCACATCACCCTGCTTCAATGGTACGGGCATTAGTGGCCAAATTAAGTGTCGGAAGTTACTATGCCGCTCGACGACTTCTGACAAGGCTTAACGATGACAGTCATCTAAAGATAACAATCGTCATCGACATTTTAACGCATTTTCCTAAACATGGCAACACTCTAGATGCAACACACTAGTGATCACTTATCCATTTGCAGACCTTAACTTCATCGATCACCATACTTAGGGCTTTGAACACTTCAAAGATAATATTTTACCACGGTCAAACGTTTACCATGCCGAACAGCTGTTCAAAGAAACCTGAGTTTGATTCCTGGCGATGCAGAATTTTTCAACGATATTTTATGGGTTGTGTTTTTTTGTCTTTGCGGTCGTTGGCACCCGTGATACCTATAGGGAATCCTAGTGTGGCTATGGGTGTGTAAAGTTATTTATTAAATTTTATACTACCTACTCTGTTTTTCTACTCCAAAAATAAATATAAATTGTCATAAGTCAAATTATTTCAAATTAAACTTATTTTATAATCACACCAAAAACATTCCACGTAAATGTATTTGCAAAACAACGACTTGAAAGTATTCGTATAATTCAAAACTTCATAATTATGGACTGCAAAAATGTGTTTTACTAGTGATTTCAAATAACTCTTAATACTCATGAGGTAGGTATCTCCTTAATCATTATACCTAATTACTAATTAAAAATATTATACCAACAATTCCTGATTAACATTAACTTGATTGATGATTGTTGAGTGCTGCAGTCGAGATAGTAATTAATGATCCAATGTTTATAAAGTGCAACACTGGACAGCCCCAAGAATTACCGTTTGATTACAGAGGATGTATGAATTTAAAATAATTTCTCTCTCTCATTAATTACATTAATAGAAAAATTAAAAACCTAGCTGCTGAAAATTGGACTTTATAAAAAATATTTAGAAATACGTCAAGTCATTTAGGCAGTAGACCGTCCAAAAGACATGGCCATACACACATACGCTCAAAAAACATTATGCTCTTTTTAACGCAGTCTGGTAATTACATAGAAGATTGCACTTTGAAACACTTACCGGTCCTCCATACTCGTAGCCCAACTCCAAAGCCACCAGCTGAGCGATTTCCTCGCCACCGTCCACGGCCACCGTCCACTCATTGATAAAGTTCTTTGTACTATCCTTTCTATGCATCTCATAATCATGATGCCCTGGTACCCAATCAAACTCGAAACTCGATATTTCGGAAAAAAATAAAATTAACGGAAAAAAAAGTTTCACGATTCTTTTTTTCATTATCGAAAAATGATTTTAGAAGAATAAACTGTATTGTTTTTTTTAAAGTTACTTTTTTCTTATTAAGGTCTGAACCCGATGCTAGCTGGGAAAACAGTAAAAGATTTTCCGCTCGACGTCAACAAGAGGACGCGCTGCGACCCGATCAAGCGTGTTAGTCAAATGGCAACTTTAGTTAACGATAAAATACCTACTTACAAAAATAAAACTAATACTTATTTTACGTTTAGATTAAGATACCGTTGCTATTTTTGGCCTAACAGTTTCTTATTTGATTTTATTTTGTCGCTTCTATTTAATTAAAGAAGAGTAGGTACTTACTTCATTAAAATAAAATTGAAAACACTTTTTCTAATATTCCTTTTTGCACTATTTCAATTAATTAGGTAGTGACTTCGCTAAAATTTAAAATCAAATAATTATTGTCTCGGGGATTTAGGAATACATTAATTAATTTTGTTCTTATCTGGCAAATTAACAGACTAAAAAGGAGTAATATCTAATAGGAGATAATATAATCCGTTAGAGTTATACATAGACATCATCAGTGCGTTGTCGGTTGTTTTTTCATTTTCCCATGTCATAATCACTATAATATGTACCTACCATAAACATTAACAAGTGGTATTGTGTAGATCAAAGCCCGTAGGTCATGACAGTAGGCGCGCACTAGGCAGAAAGGCTGCGGCGGCCAAATGTACGTATGATGTTACGTATGTATGTACGTATTGGAGCCCGCGCACATACACAGGCACGAATTCCTTACATATTTTGGCTACCTAAGTGTAAGGTAAGTGATCGACAACAAAATTAAGCGCGGTCAGAAAATGGATGGACGACTGCTAAGTACAATATATCTTGAGCACTTCCATGTCATTCTTATCATAGAATCAAAGTCGTTAAACCACGTCGGAAGCCTTTGAGCGGCACAAGAACTTCCGACAGTTCTGTTGGCAACTATTAACTTTGCCAAACCACGCTGAAGCTACGTGGTGAAGCTGGAGTTTGCTATAAGCCTTGCCAGTTACGAGGAGAGATACTCTCAGTAGTGTTTCCTTGTGTAGAGGCAAGCATAAATGCACGGAACTATGCGTTACCTATAAATACACCCGAATGTTAGTGTTAGAATAAACAAAGCTATGGTAATACAAACAGCTAGCTAATTCTGTAGCACGAGGAACACTGTGTTAGTAGGTCGGACCGATCATGTAAACACATGATGCATGTAATAAATATTGTTCCTAGTTCTAAGCCCCTGCATTCTCCGGTTAGCAACAACATTTATTGATGCTTTTAAGGTACTTACGACTTTTGTATTTTGTACAGATCATTTTCTTACAAATGACTTATTATTAAATGACGAAGGGGTGTCACGTAGGTTGAAAACGCGTTGCCAAAAATATCAATCTAAAATATCAATAATTTTTTTGTCCTATTTTTTGGTTCATTTGGTTCTCATAGATACAAAAAAATATGCTTGTTTAAAACTAATTGTAGTGTGTCTGTATGTCAGTTACGTTGGTCGGGAGCTACAGTAATGTAAATAAACAGAACTCGGGTATAGTAAACTAACCGTGATAGAAACAGATAGATATTCTTGGATATTTCACAAACAAATCTTGAAATAATTATTTAAGTTCTGACCTTCGATATTAATCGCTATTTTTAATACCACAGTGCTGTCGTATCTATCTAGGTACATTTTATAATCATAATAAAATCGATGATCCATATCTTTATATTACGTATAGTTGGGTAGATGTTTGAAACAATTTTATGGTGTTTTTTATGGTATGAGAATAGCAAACTAGCATTCAGTGCCACCATCCCCTAACGCTCATGGACATCACGACTAACTACGAATAGGACTATAGGTTAGGAGTACCTACCTATATTTGGTTAGTAGGTCCTGATAGTGAAAGGTAGTAGTTGACATCATAAAAGTTTTGAAATGTGGCGAGAAAATAAAGGTGATTAATTAAATCGATTCCTAGATAGAACACAAGAGTTGGAAATTGGATTTTATTTTACTTAAATATTTTTCTGGTAATGTTAACTGTTATTGATTAAGTTAAATTAATTTAATTACCAACTATTGCCAGCCCTACTATTTACAAGTAGCACGCACGATCTATTTTGATGCTACTAGCGCTAGGCGCGGTCAGAGACTCTCAACCTGAGTGAAATAAAGATAATATTCTGGGAATGAATTTATTAAATAATGTTTTGTAAATATTTTAAAGTTTTAAATACATAACTACAACGCAAAAAATAGGATACATAATAACGTTTAATTAATTATGTATCATGTAACTACTGAACGACTTGGTCGATCAAGGGCACAATCTCACAATAGGCTTTAAAATACGTGATAAGACAGTCTAATTTTGGCTATAAGAAAACATCCATACTTACTAAATAATTTATATATAGCTGTATTCAAAATGCCATCCTTGTTAAACATTTTATTATAAACTATTTTTAGTCTGTCAGAAAAACTATCCAAATATCTATCGGCCGCATTTAAAACATTAAAAACTATGTAAAACATACTAAAAAAATGCCTTTAATGCTATGGGTAACTAGTATTTAAAATTATCTCAAGAACGTTAACTAAATTATACGACCAGATGTTTGCATTGGACTCTGCACGGTAATTTTATCTAATGAATAGACTATTGTGCTACTCAATGGACCTTAGTGTCTTACTAATCAAGCATTCTGAGAACCTCCTTGCAGTACTGCTAGTAAACATTCTTAGCATACTTTGCTCGCAACTTGGGATACTTAATAGAAAAAAAAAATCTATGAGATTCTCCTGGGGCGAATAGGACTATTAAACCAACTTTACATTTTAAATTGGGAACAGGCGGCATGGAAATAGTTATACGCAAGTAAAAGGTACTCACTCAAAATATTATAAAACAAATGTTATACGTTTGCATAAATGTATCATTGAATAAATGATTTAATAATATGAATAAATGATTTTGAATTTTTTAAATTGAATAGCAATACCTACATTTAAAAGTAGGTATTGAAATTGTGATTCACTTGTTGTGCGTAATAAAGAATCGGAAACTATAATGCATTGATCAAACATGAAAACAAAAAACTACAAAGGTCAGTACTTAGCAAGTATTTGAAGCTTATTTATAACATTTTACCTAATAAAATTATAAATGTTTTTGTTTTCTTTCAACTTACTTATCATCTAAAAACCGATGGATGTTTAGTACGAAATTAAAAAAAAAAAAATTAAATATGTACAGAATAGGTAAACAATTGCTTACTCGACATTATTGAATCACTTTAGTCTTTGTAATTAATGGAATATGTATTGTATTATAATTTACTTGCGCAATAAATATTAAATAGACCGTTGGTAAAACTGATTATTTTTTCAGAATATGGTAATATTAATTGTATCCATTACATGAACCGCTATGTTTCAATGCCAGGAGATCAGTTCACAAGTATTCCAAGTAATCCATAACGCATGAGATGCGACACAGTAACGATTCGCATATTCATTGAGATCGAATACAATAAATAAATTAACTCAAGAGCTTCCGACATTGATGTCTCATTATTGGCGTTTTGTAAGCTTCTAAGTAGCCGTTAGTACTTTAAACAAGTTTTTGTTCCCATTTAAAAGTATTTAATTCACGCGACAAGTTCAAATTTTAATGTTTTGTTGGCCGCTAGTTTAAAGAAATGACACTCTATCTGAAAATTGGTCAATAAGATCAGATACATCATTTTATGCAATTCCACATTTATTTTGAAAAATACTTCAGAAATAATTATCATAATCTCAAAATTAAATTTGAAAAATAGATTAATTTTGCAAAGATAAGTTTCTTTATTTCATAAAAGACATCGTTACAATAATGTCAGCTTTGTATCTCTAATAAAAAAAATAGCAACATTTGGCTGTACATGCAGCGACTGTCGATAGTACATCAAAACGTATACATAAAACTTTGAGTACCTCTGCTCAAACGCATATCCGCGGCGCACGCGCAGTCACAATGCGCGCGCCGACCGGCCCCGCGGCCTGCATGCTACTCCTCCATGCCACCCTGGTACTTGCACGGGAGGAGAGAGGATATTACGCAGAAGATGGTTACCATGACGACGCCATTGATGTGTGAGTTAATTGTGTTGTGTGTGATTTATTGTGAATATTAAAATTTTAAAGTTCTGAACTGTGACCTCAAAAAAGTTTTTTTTTATAAAATTTAACTGTGTGAGAATTAATCAATATACATCCCTAATATTTTTGCAACCATATTTTTTTAGTACCTACGGAAAAGTGATTTAGGTGCGGAAGCTTTTATATTGGTGGAATAAACTATAAAAAAGTTATTGTTGTGCTACAGAAATTATAATAAAAACAGTGAATGCATGTAGATATTGTATCATTATTTATTACGTCATCATACAGTGATAACAATGGTTATTAAATAAAATTGGAACAGCTTCAGCGATACACGCGAGTGCAATTCAAAGTTCAATAAGCTTATATTGTGCTATAAAACAAAATAAAATAAATTACATTTCCCTAAACTTAAATTAAAACGATTGTGTGTTAGTTTTGAACCAAAGCTTTTAACAAACTTTTAAAGAAGCTCTAGAGGTCGTCTGCGCTTTCGATTGAGATTGAAATAAATACAATAAATGATGATATAATACGTACACTGATTCCGCATCTATGATACGTAAAATATTGGTATAATATAAATGCATTTTTTAAATATTAGTCCCATAAAGATTTATCTTAAGTATTACATTACTTACTGATTACATGATACAGTGGTTCCTAACCTTTCCAATATCGTTACCTCTGTGAACAATGGAGAAAACTGATTTTACCCTGTCCTTAAAATATTATCAAAAGAAACATTACAATACTTTTTTCTTAATTTTTTTTATTTCACGATTATAACGATAAGGTTCTTCTTTACTCCCGTAAAAAGCTGATTTTCCCCTGCGAGGGTAATTACTCCATTTATTTAGGAAAATAATATGATGCAAAATACCGATACCGATATTACGTTGAGCCGCCGAGCGTCAGATGCGGAAGAAGCTCGTAAAGTCAGCAACTCGTCAAATATGTATTTTTAGATGATTTATGTTTCTGATTGAGGTCGGTGGAAAAGAGAGAGATTGATCATCCGGTTTATAATTAAATTCAATGTCACAGACAGATAAGTAAGTACGCCATTAGATAAAAATTGGGATAACAAATCTAATTCTGTAATAACCCTTACATAAAATCAGTATTCTAAAATTTGAAATTTTGTGGGTTCACCTATTTTAGGTAAATAAATAAATTGAGGTAATTGATGCCTCAAATGCATGTTACCTTTTAACCGCAGGTGAAAGGAAAAGTCGTAATCATTATACGTATATTTATTAAATGATGATGATGATGATCAAGCTGCCCTTTTAATACTTCCTTACTCCGCTTATATAATGACCCAATGACCCAATGGTTCCGGGTTCAATTTCCAGCGAGGCATTAACTTAAATGTTGGAATTTTTTTATGGTCGTGGCACATACACCTCAAGGAATCCTAGTGTGGGACAATTTCTTCTCCTTAATAATTTAGAGCTGTTATAAAAGAGTGGGAAAAAATACGTTCATAAAATACATTTTGAAACAAATTATTCAATGATTTTGAATTAGTCTACGAGTATTTAGGTAATTGAATAATGTTCATATTTACTACCTACTTCTATTTTACGAGTCATCGTAACCACAGAAAATTAAATTTTGTCAAATGTTAATTATACAAAGTTCTTCCGTCAAATTTTACGATGCACTATGTTTGTAAATGTTGTGTTCTTTGATTGTGTAATGCTCAATATTACTTTCTAAATGAATGACAGGATATTATTTCTTTGAAAGATCGCTCAGACGTTGTTTTGCAACATATTTTATATCTTAAATCCCTAAGTTTCCCACATCAGGTACGTACATGCTCTAATAATCTTCATACAGGAGAACTCTTGTTATTATGGCTAGGCTTAGCTGTTCCCTTGAAGTATCTGGTCGACACCACTTCCTACTAGATAAATTGTGCTCTTAAACTATACTTCGTCCCTAGTAAACACATCACACAATGTAAGTATATTTGAATCAATACAGCCGTTTAGGAACAGTTCAGTGCCAAATAAACGTACGCTATATTGTAAACGATTCGGTAACTACAAAAATAAACATTAAAAGTTTTATTAGGCCGAAAATAAAGCAGTCCTTAGCAACCTAAAAACATCTTTCAAGCTATTACTAAGCACGTAATTATTAGACGTAAACTTATGATCAATAATTCGAATAATTTCGAATAAAATTGCTGACTCAGCGGAACACAAAAGAGTTAGAAACGTTTGAAATTGCAAATGAGCACTGTTACGTACCGACTATGTAATTACATAAGCTGACTCACTGATGTCATGCTGACATGTGAGATGAAAGGGTGACAAGTAGCGTGCAACATAAATCTTAGGAGGTAGCGTGAAGTGACCACAAAACAAGAACTTCCCACTAATTATAGTGTAAGAAATATTCAAAGCTCCGTCGAGGAGTGTTTGTAAGTTCTTTGAAGTTTCCATTAAGCTCGAAGTAGAGTGCAAGTATCCTTTTAATGGTAGGGTTAATATTATTAGGTACTTTTTTGTTAGTTTTGATGTTGTCATGTTGTTTTAAAAAAGGAATAAGCTTGGGGGGTTTGTTTTTAGTTGTTACCTACCCTACCCGATCGAATTGAAATAATTTATTTCGTCTTAGGAACTAATAACTCACTTAACGAACCTACCTGAAATTCACCTAACGATCTTCAAAATCCACAACAATCAAATATTAAGATTAAAATTTTGTAATTTCCAACATTTCACCTCCGCTGTGTTTGATATTGTCTCTTAAACTTTAGCATAGAAATAGAGCTCGATTGTTTGTGTTAGTTAAATTGCCGCGTAGTTAACCTTACTGAAATACTCCTGCTTATTTTTCTTGCCGCTAGAACGTAAACAGACCGACATTCCCACCTCGTTCACTATGCGTCCTTCTAGGTGTCGAAACATTTATTAATTCGGAGGATTTTATAGTTTTTTTAATGACCTTATCTTAGATCTTATAAAAAAAACCCTATGTCCGTCCCGGTGCCTAAAACTATATCCATACAAAATTTCATCACAATCGTTTAGCCGTAACACGGTAACATACAGAGTTAGACTCGCATTTTAATATGAGCGTGGTGTATGGATTGTTACGAAAAGCTCGCTAAACTTCCGAGAGCTTAACTCAAGTCCAAAGCTACCTATTTATAGCGAAGCTCGTGAGTACAGACCTACATACCTACTGCATCTTGCGTTCGTTCATTCACCAGTGCATTGAACTCAGGGGTTTTTTACTTTTCTTGAACAGGTTCAACTGCGCTTTTGAGCGATTATAGGATCAAGATCAACTGTGGACGCTACCTTATAGTTAAGCGGTTTTTAGTCTCTTTGTTCTAGGTGCATCATTCTTGCAATTGTATGCACTCCTATAAGCGACGTATTAAATTCATACAGACGCGTAGACTTCATGCTACGTGTAGAAATTGTGTAATCGAATCGAATCGGCTTCGAATAAATAAATAAAAGTAAATGTTTTTTTTAAGTTTATTATTTTTTAATTACGCTACACACATAGGCTGAAATCAGAAACTAAAAATCATCATTGAAATTTTTACCTTTTACAAAAGTTATTAAAAATAATATCTCTGTTAATATTTTTTCATGGATAATTTAGTGTTAGAAAAGTAAAGAATTTTCTGCGAATTTAAAGTAGGTTTATTATAGGTTCGTTAATCTCATAAATTACTATGTAATGTTTAAGTAACAGTAGGTATTATACGCACGGGAAATACATGACGTTATCTTATCAAAATTATATTTGGAACTCCGAGATGATATCATTATGCAAACAAAGTCATTAGGGCAATGGCATCACGTTAGAAATATTATTATGAGTCATCGTACGAGAATCGAACTGTATTTGGGCAATGCAATGTGCAGTCGTTTCGATAGAACATCGCGCGCATTGCAGCGCATCAAAAATGTACCTATTGCATACATGATGCCTTAGTACATCCTTAAAGAACACGAGTGTAGAAATTGTATTTTAATATTCTTGCCATCTATGCAATCTTAGTTCAGCAAGAAGTTCACCCCATTCAGCCTCCTACATAAAAAACACGAATGCGATTTTTTTTTGCTGTTTCGATGGCATATTTTTATGAATCTCTGTTTTTTTTCAGCCGGCAACAATTATTGCCATTGACTCCTTTGATCCGTTGGGAGCTATTTAAACAATACAGTACATTGTGTCAGTCTCGGATCTTAATTATTTATATCTTGTATTATCTCTCTACAATATAGATTATTCTAAGATGGGTTCGTAATTCTCCACGTGCCTACCTACTTTAGGTTTTACTGTAGCGAGCGAGTATTACACAAGCTTTTAAAAGGTTTCCTTACAATTACGATAAGCCCAGATGTAGTAGTACGTACTAGGTAATACATACATGTATGCACTCGAGCTGCAATGACGGGGGTGGCATTCAACTCGAAATGACCAGGACGTCATAACTAACATAGCTGATCGTTCCCAGAGCGGACACAGCGGCGGCCTGTCCAACGGAGCGGCTGCTGCGGTCGCGCGAGACGTGTCATGTGGACGGCGCCGACACGCAGTGCATCAAGGTGCATTGCTGTGACACACACAAGTTCGTCGCTGGACGGTGAGTCATGTTTCCTTGGTACTGCTGTTTCATTTTACTGGTTTCTTACTTGAAAAACGTTGTATGTTAAGTATGACACGCACGCAAGTTTATTTATGAAACTACAAAACAGTTATACGTATAACCAACCCACTTTAAAGTAATAACAAGAACACATAAACGTTGGTAAACAATAACACATTTTGATAAAGCTTATTAGTTATTTTTTTCCTCGTCGACAACTCTTGAAAGAGCGAAACTTCGGATAATTCGGCGCAAAAATAAAACGCAAATAAACCAAGAATACTCTAGTAACCTTTCAATTAGCAAAATTATTAGGTAGTTTCCTAAAAACAACTTCCTTTCTACATTACACCATCGTAACAAAGCAAACCAATTTTAAATTATCCTCTACTTACAATTTTTCATAACAATTTTCATTACATTTTAGATGTATTCCGAAGGCCGTGGACCCCTGCAGCCTGAGGCTGTGCGAGCAGGCCTGCGAGCAACGAGAGGAGCATCTGTGGTGCTCCTGCCACCAGGGCTTCATATTTAACGAGGAGAACTACCGCCGAAAACAACAGCCTTACTGCGTTGGTTAGTTCACGTATGTTATGAAAAAGTTGTAATGTCATAAAACAGCGTGACATGAGACAACTAAAACCCGACTACGAAAAAAACACGCTCTGAAAAGTATGAAACAAGAAAATTTTCATAAATTTTACTGTAATTATCGTCTTTTAAATAAAGAATTTACATAGTTATCATATATTTTATTGTTATCATTATACATTCAAAATAATGTTTATAGGACATAATATTTATATCTACTCTCTTCATAACCGTAGTGATGTTACGAGGATAGCCGTGGTCGTATGCCACATTGCTTTATAAAAAGTTTGTTGTTTTATCTTTTTTTTACCCTTATAATAAATGAAAAGCAATAAGCAACTGGGCTATGACCACAACTATTCTCTGAATATCATAACAGATTATGAGAGAATGTCAGTCGAGGCTTAGTGAGTGGTGCAATAGGAGTTGATAGAATATTTACACAGTACGT
Source organism: Lerema accius (assembly GCA_001278395.1). Taxonomy (NCBI): domain Eukaryota; kingdom Metazoa; phylum Arthropoda; class Insecta; order Lepidoptera; family Hesperiidae; genus Lerema; species Lerema accius. Next base: position 89,798 of record LGAG01000730.1, read on the forward strand.
ATACACATAACAAATCAATTTCTTTCTGAAATATTTGGCATACGACCACGGCTATCCTCTTAACATAACTACAGTTATGAAGAGAGTAGATATAAATATTATGTCCTATAAACATTATTTTGAATGTATAATAATAACAATAAAATATATGATAACTATGTAAATTCTTTATTTAAAAGACGATAATTACAGTAAAATTTATGAAAATTTTCTTGTTTCATACTTTTCAGAGCGTGTTTTTTTCGTAGTCGGGTTTTAGTTTTTTAACTTTTTTTTATTTTCGTTATTTTGGAGTACAAGTACAAATACCTATAAAATATAGTGGTGTGAAAGAAGATATTGAAGAAAATTAAGATTGACTGTAAATCTGTAAATTATCGACGGATGTAGATGAAAGTTGTACGAGGATATAGGTATCATCGATACCTATTCGTTTCAGAAACATAAGTAAGTATAGGTACTCTAGTTTTTAAGAAATTTAAGTTTTTCCCCAAAAATTTAACGACTTTAAAATTCTAAGTTATAAACCTATGTAAAACTGAAACGAATCACTGTAACTGTATAAAATTTATCAAGAATAGAGGGAATGATTAGATATATGTGCTATATTAAAAGTTGCAAGGATATTTTAACAACTTTAGGAGTTATTAAAGATTTAAGTAAGAAATATTGCTATTTTATTTGAAATACCGGGAATACGCTTGAAAAGCTAATAAATGAAAATCTACTTGACCGAATTTGATGAAAATGATGTTAAATGACAGACTTTAATGATCTTTAAGTAGAGTAAAAATTTGGTGAATGTAGCTCGCTAGGTCTGGTTGGTATAAAAGATATGCAGGTGTGATTTTTTTCTATATATCCAGTTTATGCGAGCAAATCCGCGAACAAAAGTATACAATATTTATATATTTGAAATGTGCTAATTATGCCCTTTCATTTGATACCAAACATGGTATAGTTAGAAAAACTTTATTTTTTTATTCACGACTTTTTGACCTCTAGAGGGCGCCATATGCAATTTTATATAATTTTATATAGCCTATAACAAGCGGAATAACGAGACGCTTCTAATGATACACCACTTATCAAATTATGACCAGTAGTTTAGGAGTTATAAGGGAACAGATGAACATACATACATACCCACATACATACATACATACATACATACCGGTCAAAATCATAACCCTCCTTTTGGCTTCGCCGTAGTCGGGTAAAAATACATCCTATTTCATGCTTACAAACTGTTACTTATTTTGAAATTAGAAGCAGATATAAGTGCTTATAAGAGGAAAGCGGCTGTTTAATTTTCCACAATAAATTCCATTTGAAGCTTCTTTGTGTTCCAGCTTCAAAAGGTGCTAAGTAATGATAGTTATGAATGCTGCACATCCAATTGCAAACATTATGTATTATTTATATGATTAGATTTATTGTGTGTTATGTATGCAACTCGTCAACAGTAACTTGTCAATGCAATAAGCTTACTTGCTCCCTATAAGCAATTACCTAGGTGTCGTTCTAAGAACAATGCACACGTTGACGCAGCTCATAGAAATCAACAATCACTATGGCACTCTGCCCATTCTCATGTGTGGTTGAATGCAAGGAAATAAATACATTACCACAAAACTATAGAGAGAGGTTAGGTTCTTATCCCTTTCGTGTAACTCCCGATTCTTGATCTCCTAGATATTTAATAAAACTTTTATATTTAGGGCATGAAAGTCCATTTGCCTCTACTATGTCAAACTTTACCGAATCGAAAGCTGGGTCAGATACAAAACTAATCAGTAGATTCTAAATTCGATTACCGACCAAACTGACATTTGAATGGTGAATTTAACTTCTGTTACAAGGTAACAGATACATTCATTGCTCTGTGGTTACAAGTGTATGTAACAGATACATTCATTGCTCTGTGGTTACAAGTCTGTTTGTCTTCTATCTATTTTAAGTGGCAAACCTCTAACAGGGCTCCTAATAATGTTGGGTTATGAGAGTACTGTTAAAATTAAAACATCTATTAAATGTACCCTTTGTAGATGTGAACGAGTGTGCAGACAATAATGGTGGATGTGCTCAACGCTGCGTCAACGACCCTGGCGGCTACCACTGCGAGTGTGAGGCGCCGCTCACCGTGGCCGCCGACGGGAAGAAATGTATGCAGCCTATGGCCATCGCTTTACCGGTGAATATTTACATTTTCAATTTTTTTTACAGCTTATTTATCTTGGTCTGATTGTAATGGAAACTTTGAACGTGATCAATTTGAAACTTTGCCTATACGGACAACCAATGATGATAATTCGAAAAAGTAGAAAGAGAAGGAAGAATAGAAAAAGAGAAACCAATATACCTGAGGATTTCAAACTCCAAATGTCTGGAAGGTATTTAAATCTAAACCCAGCAGTGTGGTAAGAATTAGATGGTAGTTTTATGAAAATGGTGGTGATACTCTTCAGTCATCCATACACAAATCTACCATTACGTACCAGGCATACATAAAATATCGACTAGTATGAAAGTGCAGTTGGTACCTACTTTCTCATTGGCAACATACACCAGTACCACCAAGGAGTACCAGGTAAACATAAGTCGAAAAACAAATGAATTTATCCAAATGTGGGTTGGATTGGCAGGCTTGAGACATTTTAAGAACTTTATGAGGAACAGGTGTGTTGGTTCCCTCGAGGTTTACTTTAAGCTAGAGCTAGCTGTAACTAAAACGCTATGCTGTTAATCCCTATCTGTAACAATAATCCTGATCCATATCTACGAGTAGTTGCAGTTGAATCCGAATCCATAGCTAATTAATTTCTAACACGCTCATAACATTGAACTCAGCAGACCAATATTCAAACGCTATCTAGTTTTTTACTACATACCTAACTAGAACAATTGTTTTATTGACCACATAGTTTAGTTGACCCCTAAGTTTTCCACATCGGTTGCTTCGGACCTTTAATTTTCTTGTACCTTTAGTAAATGCTCATCATATTGCACAACTTATTTGCTATGACGGCGTTTTTATAACTCTAATAGATTGGCTGGGCCGTTGAAGTATCTCGAAATCAGCACCACCTGCCGGATCCAATTGTGACTCAAAACCATACCCGGACCCTCTAGTATAGGTACTCGTACCATACAATTTTCTTATTATAATCGGTGCAACCGTTTAGGCGGAGCTTAGTGACAAACACACGTACGCTGTCTTAAATTAAGATGTAACAGTAGCTATTTATATGTTATTCTAGGAGCCTCTTCCCCTAGTGCGTGCATCATCTCGGTGTTACGCACCATGCGACACCGTCTCCTGGCTCACCAGAAAGGTTCGCCAGCTGAGCGACCAGCTTCACACAACGCAAATTGCGCTCAAGAAGCTTCTAGAAAACCCCTTGCTTAAAGGCGATGGTAAGTAAAATATATTTACATTATGTATTTTGTAATAAGTTGTGACTTAGGACACAATATTACCTGATAAACTTTTACGGATACAGATTACATACGGATTGCAGACAGCTAATTAACTGAAGATTAAATTAAATTGTATTTGTTGAATTATTCAATATTTCATTTGCGAACTTGTCGAGAAGATACGGATTCGATTTCCGATCGGACATACATTTAAGTTAGAAATAAATATTTTTTCGGCATAATTTCCAGGATTATTTAGGCGATGTTTCTACCACCCACCATCATGTCCCGGTGTGTGTGTGTGACTGATACTATGACCATTTTTACAGACGGTGATCGTTTTGCAGAAGGTACGCTTCCGTACCGAGTGCTGGACTCCACCGCGCCGCTGCAAGGAGGGTACTGCCGCTGTGAGCGGGGACCCAGGGTTCGTTGATATCTAGCTTGTTATAATATTCTACCGGGGGATGTCTCCCGCTCCTGAAAGTCCTATTTAAAAAAACGTAGTGCCATCTATAGTGAAAAGACGGAAGATTTGCTACCGTTTTTGATTCAGGATCAATGTAAAACTGGTTACAGCGCCATCTATGAGATAACAATGGAAATAAACTAATGAGTGCCATCTATTGTGGGATTATGTAGACTAAGTTTGATGCATATAACTGCAAAAAAAATTAAAACTATAATTTTACTTTTCTTTAATGTGTACCCTTGACCACATACACATAACTGATTAATTTTTATAATTGTGCCATAAACATTTTTAAATTAATGCCGAATTTATGCAATATTTTTTATAGATAATTATCTAATCAAAGTACGGTATTTATTCCATCCAGGGTCCACCAGGCCCCACGGGCATGCAAGGCCCCAAAGGTGAAGAGGGGCCACGAGGGCCCAGAGGCGCCAGGGGTCCCAAGGGCTCTTTGGACCTAATGCTGCTCCTACTAGCTGATATTAGACACGACGTCCACAATTTGGAGCAGAGAGTATACAAAGATGGAGAGCGGTGATTAAACCTTATTATTTTTACTATGTCGTACAAAACTTTAGTTTGCTGCAAGTGGCACTTAAGAGTCCCAATTTTTTGCGTTCTAATTGATAATTAATGTGTCCTAAATTTAAAAACTAGGCTACAACTTTGTCATTAATACATGAAATATTCGAAGTCAAACCTGGTCAAGTCTTAACTTTCACATTTGATTTACACATTTACATTTAGTTCATTAATTAAGTGGTCTGACACAGTGTCCAAGTTAAACAACGTTTATCTGTTAGGTACATATATTTTTGCCTCCACCGGCATTCCAACCGCATAATGGTGACTACCAATAAAGGCGGTCGTCGATATATTTCAGGCCCGAGCGCTTCAACTTACAAAAGGCTTGGAGACGACAGCAGAAACAAGAAAAAATAGAGAAAGAGAGTAAAACTGAACAGGAGTTGGAAGCGTACACCGCGCCCTCTATAGTGGGGGAGGGAGGACCAGTTGATATTTCTCCTAACGGTTAGTTTCTTTATTAGATGTTTTGTTAATCCATAGATTAAACGTA
>LGAG01000730.1:98376-111792 GCA_001278395.1 Lerema accius
CATCTGCTCCGCCTCCTCCCACATACCTGCACCGACATACAACAAACATACATGATAGTAAACTCAATTGTCATTTATGGGAACAGTCAGATAGTAATGTCACAATGTAGAGACCAACAGTAGTTAAATTCTATAGTGTGTGCACTCGACCAACGCAAACAGACACTGTTCACCAATACGGATTTCTACTCCAAAAGGAACTGTTCTAGAGCGTAAGCGTAAAGATATGTGCGCGCCAAGCGTAATGTAGTTTAACTTCCGTTACTTTTTATTTTGTAGTAATGTACCTACTCTGTGGACACATAACTAGGGGTTTTATTTTCTTTGATGTCATTAGACAATGTTATATTATAATGAGTTAAATAATAATTTTATCGAGTTAATTTTTTGGTTGTAATTGAGAACATACCCCTATAGGCAGCAGCGGCGGCACCCACAGCCGCCGGACCGGGTCCCAGAGCACCCAAACGTTCCTGCAGCTCCATTATACTGTAGTGAGCATCCTGCACCCCCGGGCCACCCTGGAAAATTACATCAAACAGTTGTAAAAACATATAATGGTGTGCTTCTTATTAATCAAAAGAAGTGCCAATCTATCCACAGGAGTTCCTTATTAGAATTAGAGTCCGACCGAAACTAGATTTTTTAGCCAAAACTGGCCAAAACCGAAACCAAAAGTTCGATCGTACAATAATTAGAATAACATTGGAGAAGTATTACCTATACAAATATTTAAAACGTAAATTAAATCTATACGAAAAGATATTTAAATATCAATTCAAATAGAAAGACTTAGGGAGTGTTCAAAAATAATTGATTCTTAAAAGGGGGTAGTAGATCAAATAAATCTCATAATCTCCATTCTGGAACATACAACACAATGTTAAAACACTATATTTACCTGGGCCAAGTTAAGCCACGCCTGTGCCAGCTGGCTGACAGTACTGTCATCCTCCACATCCAGGAGGCTCTTCAGCTGCTTGCGGGCCAGCTCCGGCCGGTGCATCGCCAGCAGACATTGTACTACAAACGCCTGCATTTCAGTCTCTTGGACACCATGGAGAATTCTGGAAGAAAGACATTTGAATTGAAATTGGATGCATAAATAATTATAAACAACACTGCAGAAAGACACAGCATAAAATTATGAAAAGGAGATTCCTAGTTATTTACAGTCAATGTTAATCTGTGAAATATTGAGTGTCAAATTTCAGCCACAAAACAATGACAAAGTCTCAAAACAATGTATAAATAAAAATCAGCCACAGTTCTCTAATCTCCGAAAATGTTAACCAATTACTAGAAATTAGTATAAATTACTTAAGTGTCTTACTTGAGTGCAGCTTCATAATTTTCCTCGTGGTAGTAGATTGTGGAGGCTACAATGAGGAACACATTATTGCTCAGTTCAGTACCCTTTGCTACCTGAAATAACAATACATACAAAATTTTGTTAAGCATCAAACTAATTTGTAAATATAACATATCTCATTTTTGTGAAGTAATAATAGGATTGGGCCAATCTACATTGATAAGAAAAGCAATTCCATTGCATGTCTAAGTCAAATTTACTAATCATAACAGTTGCAGAAAAAACATCATTTACTAACTGATGGGATATTGGTATACCTCATCTGTATTTTAAATTTCCATGACCTATCAGATGCAAGTTTCTTCACAAAACTCTTCTGCACTAAAGCAGATATTTAAAATCATAGTCAACTAGAACCTATGGACGACTAACGGCCTTAACAAGAACATACATAAACCAACATACTCTAGCATCAATATCTGAGACAATAACAGGTTTGTTGGCTCCAGGAGACAGGTATTCCACCAGAGTCTTCAGTGGCTGCAGCATGGGGTCAGCATTCTTCAGTTCTTGGAGCACTATCCTGTAGTTTCCTTGAGCTATGTAGGAGCGGTATAGGTAGGTGTCACGCTGGAATGCCACCTGCGGTGAGGATGGCTGAAACAGATTATATAACAGTATCAGGACTAGGAAATTATGTTAATCTAGTAGACGTTTTAATATAAAAGTAATTCCTTGGTATAAATAAGTGAGTGGTATCAAACAAATGACTTTGTTACACTGAGTCCAAAATACACAGGATATGCAGCATGCAGCATTTGACTGAATGTAAAATAATTATGAGGTTATAATATCATCAGGGCGCAGTGGTCTTTAAGTTTTTCTAATCGCTCCCAACCTACAAATTAATATTGTTAATAACGAATGACGTTTCCGACGTCAGCCTATCAAATCGTTAAAATGTAACTTGAATATACTAATAACTGATAGTTAGCGTAGAATCATACAAAAATGTAAATAGGCAGCATTCGCAGAGTTTGCTTTTCGGTTGCAATCACGTTAAACAACTGCAAAATATAGTTTTAAATGAAAACATGATGTCCATAAAGTCGGTTAACCAAATCACCAAAGGTTGCATACGGAACATAGCTTAGAATGTATGAAGGTAAAGATTTATGGAATACTTACGGTCACATTTTGTGCTTCGTTGATTGCTTGCTGGTAATTTCCAATATAAAAAGCATTTTTAACATCGAAAAGTTCATCAACATCTTGCTGACGTGCCATTTTGACGGTAATTAATGACAGAGAATGTCACAAATGATGAAATGACAGATTGAGTTGTAAACAGATCCCAATTGACTTCCTGACAAGATGACAGCTAATAACTGACAGTTTTATGACAAGTGCGTTTCGTTGGCACGTTAGCGACACAATAATGTTAACATTATTAAATGATTCACATAATTTTCCAAGTAATACAATACATTTTACTTTTAACCCATATTTTTGAATTTGTCTAATTTTTTTTAGGTGTCCTTTACCTTTATTTGAAATTCATCACGTAACTAGTTGCTTATTTTTATACTAGATGGCGCTACATGTTTTATTCACCTAATTACGCAGATACCTGCAAAAAACGTGATTTTTTTGTTTGTTAAGGGATACAGACTAAGTTTGGACTTAAAGAATGCAAAATTAAGGCACTTCATAAGTTTTGTCAATTTTGGGTTGAAATCTAACACCTGAGCTGAGCTTTGTACATACTGCAACGAACGTAGGTACTCATACTCCTACTAGCTTTTATTTGTGTAAAATTCCTGGAATACACTTCTTAAAAAAAAGAAAAAGCATCCTGCGTTCGATCCTTTGTTCTACTAGCTTCTATTATCCAAGAAGAGTTATATGAATTATAACTCCAAACAAAAGTCGTTCTTCACTCTCCTTCCCCAATTTCACTTTATCAATACAGGTAACAATAATTAACGAAACAAATTCCAAATTTCCGAACTCCATTCATACAAAGCAGGTCTATGAACCTACAAACTGAAACAATAATTAGAGCTTGACCTTTGAGGTTCGCTGGACTCATTACAGGGAAGGTTCCACAGTTAAATAATTTAGTAGTTCGACGTGGATGCCATTAACTAGCTTTGTTGCGAACTAGTCGGATACTAGATGAATGAATTCGTCAGTGGTAAGACTAGTAAAGTGGTCAATTTGTTTGTTTGGCTCGGGCGTTGAGCGGATAATGGAATTTTACAGTTCTGCCATTGATTAGCTCTGCAAGCGTTAAGTGGGTTTTTAATCTACCGAACTGTTGTATCTAATCTATCCATCTTCCATAGTATTGTACTTAATTAAGCCCTACCAGCCCTACCTGGCCTACCAGCCAGCCAGTCCTATTACCTGTAGGTATATTAGTGTTTTTTGTTGATACTGACGACGAAAATAGACAATCGACACACAACCAAACCTACAGAGATTATAACTGATCCAAGTTTTCTTGCTGGGAATCGAACCCAAGACCAAGGCTCATAAATAACTGCTATAATTGTATATCATTCACTATCAATAATAAACACTAATTCTAATAAAGGCAGTATCTTCCACTCCACCCATACAAAATTCTAAAAGCTTTACTGAGAAAAATTGTACTGCAGGTACATGCTACCTACTTATTTTTCTTTGATGTTTTTGTAGGTACTCCATCACTGAACAAATATAATTCGGGATTCTTTCATCTTCTTTCATTCTTCATTACAATGCATCCAGTTACATCACAAAGTGAGTTAGTTCACGCCGAGATAGTTTTGTAAAGTTTTTAAGATACAACAATGCAACGAGGTAAGGTGGGATTTCAATACGACCGTTCTATTTACTATTTTACTTGCTCAGTACGATCTCTTATCTTTGTATGGTCCCCTGGTACACAATGGTTGAAAAGTGATTGAGTGTTACCTGATGATACTTACCCAGGTAGGACTCAGGTACCCAGGTAAAGTTCCACATGATTACAGCTGCCTTTTTACTTATTTTTTTTACCACATTACTACAAGATAAGAATTTACAGAATTTTATTTTATAACATGGAACTTGTGTTTCTCATACCCACTGTTAAAAGTATGTAATATACATTTTGTTTACTGCTAAATGGTTAAGAATACATAATTTCTTGTGTCAAAAATAAATATTGTCTTTTAATCTACTAGGGGATGCCTGAAATTAATGCTCGTAGCCTCGTACCTACGCTTGCACAATATGCAACATCCCAAAGAAATAAAATGTAGTTAGATAACTAGAACTTCAACAAACATACATTTCTAAGAAAAGCATACTGAGATACTAAGAATATGCTACTAAGAATATGAAGGTGTTAGGTGATTTTCAAGATAAGATTTTACAATTATGCATCTTTGAAAACCTTTCTTTACAAACATATTCTTATCAACAAGCTTATCTGTAGGTTAATAATCCTAAGTATTGTTCTAAAAACACGTGCCATTTTAAAGATAGATAAAGGTGTATCTGTTCTTGTTGATTAGGTTTTTCACAGTTCTGCCCTCAAAATAATTGTTAAAATTTAGGTACTCGTACAGACGCGGGTACATAAATAATTATTGCGCTTATACACCACGACCTTTTAAAAGATTCTATGGTAGGTACCACACTATGCTACGATTATGTTATTTACTTATCTTTTCTGCTTATTTAATTACTTATTTCTGCTTACAATTACCTACGATCAATAGCGTTGTTATACGATATTGATCGTTGTTGATACGATAATACGAATTATACAACTTATAATTGGGTGCTGGTATGACGTATTTCTATAATTTTCCTTAACATTCATTATACTAAGAAATTATACATAGTTGCATCTCGCCCATAGTCTGTTAAAAACAGTAATAAGTACAAAAAGGGGTCCCTATTAATTAGTTAGTAAATATTTATTTTTAGTGCATGTTAGTTCTGTAGTCCTGTTATTAACCTAGTATTTGTTACTTGAAATTGGTCAAAAGAACCAGCTTAAAAATATAATTACGTTACATGAACGCTATAAATATGATTCGATACTTAAATACCCTTATGTCTAATATCTATGCAGTGTACACATAGCAAGAATTACGACATAGTTGTGTATAGAGTATTATATTAATTAATTTTCCCTATTAACGTCATAGGTGTGACATCTCAAAGGACTTCATGACGTAATACAAACAAGTAGGAAGGAACCTGATTACCTAATAATGGTAATTGTATAATATGCATAAGTAGGTATTGGCATTTAGCTTGACAGCCTCAGGCATAAATAGCAGTTTCTTTTTTAAAAATTTAAAACCAGAGATTTATCTAAATATTAATAAGTTTAACCTACGTCTTATTTTTGATTAAACAATGTTGATTTAATTAACACAAATTAATAATAAATAAGTAAACTGTAATTTTTTTAGCATTAATGTTAATTCTAGTATTAGCCAGTTCATGTATAAATACATATCATTTATGTCAGACATTTCTTAATAAGGCTGTAATAATAATAAAGATCGATCTAAAAGTTCCTTAACCGTCAGCCGGTGCCCTATATAATTCGAAAGGCAACCGCCAAGGAAATTATAACCGCCTTGCATTGTGAACGGTTGCATACGACCGGTGCACGGTGTTGCAGCGACAGATGCGCTTCGAAAGGGTCCTACAAAGACCCTAGGGTCAATGGCAAGCTGAATGGATTTGTAGCGCGAATCTCGACGAAAGCATGCGGTGGGAAAGTTCAGATTTAGCCGAGGTTTTTTGTGACTACGACTTTAAAGTCTCACGGGAGCTTTGGAACTAGTGCAAAAAGATTGAACGGACGAGGTTTTGAGTTAATAATAATTTCGATTTATTTTAATAGTAACTACATTTACTTTAAAACTGAATCTGTTTTCATCTTCACATTTTTCAGTTTAATATTATTGTTATTAGTTGCACGGTAGCACGTAGGAATGTAATTGTTCCTCTACCTGATTTTTGGATTTTAATGATGTAAAATAGGGTATATCTGGATTTATTAAACCAGAAAATTGTTTACTCTTTACGATGAAGTGGTCCGAATGTGGCTTGCTACGTTCAGTCTTAGATATTATGTACTACCAAGTCCACTGTACGTCTAGCTTATGGCTAGTTTTCGGCAATCTTTAATTCTTTCGATTGTGTATTTAATTTACTCTAGTATTCTAACTCCATTTTACTGGACAATAAAGAGTAGTTAAAGCAAAATAAATTTCAAAATCATTTATTCATATAGGAAGCAAAAGGTATGCATGTTGATTTTTCAAGCTACCACAAATCCAGCAAAATGCAGTTTGGGCAAGAAAGATCATTTTGGACTCTAAATTGGATACTACCTATTTGCTATCATGTTACTGGTATTAACCTTCGATACAAAAATATTTAATAAACAGTTTCACACAAAATGATGCAATACATTTCGGAAGGCGATGATGATTCAGAGAACCGCAATATAATAAGTAACAAAATAACACTTTGACCTAACTTTTAGTATAACAAAACTAGTCGAAAGGAAGGTTAGGTCTCGGAAGGCATCGTATAATTATGATGAAGGACAATTTAAAGTCTAAGCTTACTCATATCTGACTGATGGTGATTAATGAACACTGTTCCTAGAAGTAATTCACACCTCAGTTTTTAGTTTGTTGCGGGCATTAGATAATTAACTTATAATTAATAGTCCCGACACGCTTGATAGCTTGATTAATTATGTTTAACTTAATATTTCTTCTACAAGAAATGGTACAGTTATTTTGTATTAAACAATACACCTATTACCTACAAATAGCTAGATTATGGTAGTGCCCATGGAATTTTATTGGTCTGAATTTATCAACCGATTAAAGTAACTCCGAGTGCGGTCAGTACTTGAATGAGTGACTGCATTGATAATATCATTCAATTTTTTAACTTAATTTATAGATTTACTAACAAATGGACGTCAGAAAATATAAAGATTAAATTTTATATTTTGTACAAAAGTCCATATTTTCTATTAATTTTTATTTTAATTAATTACCTATTGCATAATGATCTTTTCTTATTTCCTTTAACTTAAAAAAAAATTGTATTTGCGTGAAAGGTGGGGGATGTAATAAAGTATTAAATAAATATAAAGCACGATAATAGCATAAGAAGGAACGCAATTTAAAATTAATAAAATAACTATGTAACCTTGTTCCCACATCTTCTGTAAATTAGGTATTATATTCAAATTCAAATTTTCTTATTTCCGTTTCCTGCGCGCTTCTAACAAAGTACGTATCAGTCGACAGCTTGTAGAAATTAGCCCAGAGTTCAATGAACCCACCCCTTTCCCTCGAAGGGTTTTGACCTTTATCAACAAAATCCTTTAGGGTCACTCAATACAAAGTTTCTAACGTTTCAAATTAGAAGTTTAGCCGTCGTTAGGATAGATTTAGTAAAATAGGTAAATAGGTGATTCGTCTGGGTTTAAATTAAGTTTAATTTGTCAAAGAGGTCTTATTAGCTACCATTGTAAGCTGTCATGGCTGAAACCGGAAGGGGAAGTGTCTTATAGATTTTTAAGTTATCAACTGTGTATGTAATGTTTATTTGTACCAATAATTAATCCTGCCGCACTCAACTCTTGTCATTATGTACAATTACTTGATAACTATGCAAACTTTAGTAGTAGAATAGGAATAATACAAACTGATTTTTGATTTGATTTCATAAAATACTAAAAATGAATGTTTCCAATCTGCTCCAGTAGCAGACAGACAAGTCATGATCTAGTCATTAATTAAAAATTAATTGTAAATAAGAAATTACTAAGAGTAATGAAACTGTTAATATTCTCTAGTAGGTATGTACCTACTTCGTACTAATCACAAATTTTAATTGCTACAGAAACTAATTCGGAATTTAAATTACATAATCTACAGTGTAGATTCTACACATCTACAATTTGCCGCCAAAATTTACATGTCAAAATGAAAACATTCCGAATTATGATTAATTTCCAATTAATTTCCAGCCAAATTCTGATTTTTTCAATCATTGACCTTGAGTTTCTTACAACCTATTTTGTCGAGGTATCAATCATCCCCCCAACAAACACTTCCTCCGTCCGGAACCACCCATCTCCAATAGAAAGCGTCTCGAAACATTAACTGCGGATTTCGCGAGACTAAAAATCGATTCTCCATACATTATAATCGCTGTCTGGGTCTACATCCGCTCTCAAGAACTCGAACAAGAGAGGCAAAAAATGTTCTCGGGCCCACAATAGACCGCCTTGCATCTGCTATCCGGCCCCGCAGCTGGTCTTAAGACTGCGAAAAAAATCTGTACCTGCGTACCATTGTTGTCCCTCAGACAGTACTGTGTACGCGTACTTACTGCTGAGTTTGAGCAAAATTAGGGTGACTACTGCACGCATGATGTTGAGATATTCCCACGCCAATCATTGCGCCACGTCTGTAATTTATGTGTTATACGTAATTCCGAATCATAGTTATTTGTAAGTTTGGTCGTTAATAATATAATTTGTACAAAAAATATAGATACTTATATGAATAAATTTATTATGTTAGTTAGCAACAATCTCAAAACTAGATTAAAATAACGTTTCCATTACACATCATAACTATTTCAGTTACCAATAACATTTCATTTACCACAAAAAACAGGTAAATAAACTTGTGGCCTTGGAACAGATTTATTGTGTTCGCGTAAAACACGAGAAGTGTGAACGAGAGGCGTGTAATAATGGTTTATATTTAGTGAGTGACAAAAAATAAATAGACATAAGCAATCATTTGCATGAACGAGCGCTTTTGTCAAAGGGAATGGATTCGACACTCGGTATTATATTTCTTTATTGGGTGATTACTCGTGATTAGTTAGCGATATTAATCTGCTGGTATTAAGAGAAGGATATTGCACTCAATATCCAAATACCTGGTTAATTATTTTGTACTCGCAAGTTACTACGTAACCTCTGAGTCTGACGTAGTACCTACAAAGAGTACGTTCTAAGTAACCAAATGACGTAATGCTCCGTATTTATTAATAGGTAGTAGATGTATTAAATTGTATTTGAATACTATAAAAATACAATACAATACAGAAGTATCGCAGTAGTTAAAACAATATATTCGCATATTATTTTGCCAGCTGCTTGTTTATCATCAATCATCATGTCTTCATAATTATGTATTAACTAAAAAATTAGGTATCTACTTATACAAAGTAGGTAAGTATAGGAATAAAGAAAAAACTACAGAACATTTAAGTCTTTAGGATTTGCACTCTTCAAGCATGCCCATTTGATTTATGCTACAGTGGTTACCATGCCATAACAAGGTCCCGGGTTCAATTTCCAGTGAGGTTAAAATGGAGATGAGTTTTAACTTCTATTCCTGGTTAAGGTATAAAACACCATAGTCCCAGACTAATAAGTCTGTAACGTAATTAACTCATTGGATATTAAAGCCAAGAAAAAAAATCAAAATAAAAACAAGACTCGAAATTTACTGTGGTATTCAGAGCCATTTATTTCCAAAAAAGATACAGGTAATTATGCTTAGTTTTAATAAGTGTTCAGTAAATGTTTTAAATATAAAATGCTACCATAATGTTAAGAGGGTCTCAAAAACACATAGCGAGATGGTCACCCCTCTAGTACCGTCTAACTAAATAGAATGCCGTAATCTTATAGTTCTGCCATGATTCTTTACAATACAATCATGTATTCCACTATTCGAACAACCTTCTCAAAGGGACACATTAATAATATGATGACAACAGATCCTATTGGAGCGTTATATTATGTTTTATCGAACACAAATTATCATCTTTTGTTAGCATCAATAGTTACGATTTTTTATATTTTTTAATTTTAACATCCTTATAACTAGGATTTTTGTTACCCCGTAAAATAGCTGATTAACCGGGGGGTAATTAGCCCCAGATTAAGTAACCTGAGTCTATAGCTAGCCTAAGACTTAAGTGTAAATATACCTACTGGACTATGGCAGTACCTGTTTAAATTCTATGAAAAGTTGAGGATTCATAAACATAAGAGTAAAAGTTATACAATACGTGCTAAAGATTACAAAAGTATTATAGAGAATTTCTTAGTATCGCGTAAACTTCGTATACCTACGTTCTATGATCTTATCAGGTTACCCTTCAAATTACAACATGATTGCATATCAAAAATATGTAACTTCAAGGCAGAATTAGCAGGTGTTAGTTGTAGCCAGGACAATCATTGCGTAATTATTTTACCTAACAATTATGAATACATTTGGTGTAATCAAGTTACAAGGTCGTTGTAAAAAGTAGATAATCATATTCTTAGCAACAAAACTCACACACTAAGTACTAAATTATATTATAAGTGTTGTGCCAAATACAAATGTACATACTTAAAAAAAACATTAAGCTCCCTATAACTTAGTCGGGTAAAGATAATGTTTAAATTATCAGCATCACATACGATACGATGTTTTTGAAAAAAACAAATATTCATAGTAGGTAACGTGGCTTCGTATGAATGCTAGTTGTAGTACCCCAGCCCTCCGCTAGATGGCGTTGGCTGTACCATTCTAAGCGATTTGTAAACGACTTTTAGTTGATCAAAAATATGGCTTTTGAATATTCCATAATGTATGGCTTAAAGGAAAGCAGGTTAATTAACATTGGTATATTATTAATTTACGATAACATTAACGAAACCATTTTATTCAATTTCAAATTATATTCTTGGTTAACTACATCTTCACTTATTTTCTTGAATATCGATAGTCAAATGTTTCTCAAAATACCCTCAAACGTATCAATATAAGTACCTGGGTAAATTGCTACGAGTTACGAGTCTGCTTTAAATAAAAGAATGTTTCGCTTCCTTGTTTCGTGAATGGCGATACGACATGGGATATGAATACGACACGACCCCGACACATCTTAACGCTTTCGTTCTAAAACACTTCCGAAAAGAACAGTTTTTTAAAAGTATGTGTGTAATGTATGTAAACGGATTTCAACTTAAGATTTGTTATTGAAATCGTCTCCATTGTGAGTGTCAAAGACCGCACATTTTTTATTTATTCAAGTCTTTTTTTTCTTTAAAAATTGGTCCTTGTAAGATTCGTAATTTAGTCTAGTTTTCATGATCAGATAGATAACAGTTTTTTTAACTTATAAATTATACATTTTGTTGCAATTATTACATTAAAATGTGAGTTTTGAAGGTGCTAAGGTACTTACCTAGCATTAACTAAATCGAACTATTGGTCGTAACTAAAAATAACAATATAATTGTACACTCACACTCCTGACCTAGGATATAAGAATCGATTGTCAGTCTCCTTATTTACCGACCAACCAATCGTTTATTCAAAAATCTTTGTATGCAAATACATTATTATGAGCAAGTACCTAGTTCGATTTAGTTGTAGGTAAAGTACCTAAACACCTACAAAACTTTTAAGTACCTACCTGGAGTACCTGGTGTTAAGATGGCTTACTACCACTGAAAATCTCCGTATACCTTTTCTATTCACAAGCTTAACGATTGCTTATTTCCCCAAGACAATGCATTCCTTCGCAGTACTTTACATTGATCTCCAATATTTTTATGGCGTATGACAAAGAGTAGTAAGAAAGTTTATCTAAATATATGTCTATTATTATTCCGCAGTCGTTCACCTTTGAAGATTCCATGTTAGATTTTGTTTTGGTAACGTCTGAGAACAATGCCTATGGTTAAAGTACTCGAATTTAAGTTTAGCCGTCAGACTGTCTACGGACTCAGAATAGATAATAATAATAGGAGAAACTATTGTTTTATTATGGTAGGTAGGGTTTACTTGTCAAATTATTACTTTAAACTTAGAATTTATTCTAAGACTTTAAAGTACACTGTCGAACTGATGACGAGAATAATAATATCCTTGTTTTTTTTTTAAGTTTTGGCATAATAAACGAAAGTCATGTTTATGATTGTGGAAATTGCTGTTGTTGTTCTAAATTTAAATTTTGGAATTTTAATCCGTGAGTTTACATTATTATCAACTCTTATTAATAAGGTTTCAAAACTTTAAAATAAGTACATAATTATTATACTGTTGAAATGTTTTCTAAAAGATACCTATTTATTTATTAAAGGTCGAATTTACTTAGACGATTGTTTACGGAGATATATTAGCACTTTTGCCTACCTATTTTATACGGAGTTGTCTAAAATTTAGGACCTAACCTAAGTTAATAAGGTAAGTTACTTAATGAATTTCATAAATAATACAATTAAAACTTTGGTTAAAAGCAAACAAAATAAAAACAATAAATTTTATCTTTAATAAGTATTACACACTTACGAATAGGTATTTTTTTCGTAATTATTATTATGTTGATAAAAATGTTGTGAACTGACTACGCATAAAATTCTAAAGTTAGTAACTTCAAGTTACCTACTAATGACATGATGTTATTAATGTGGGCATCCTTGGAGAATACTAAATACCTTTTTAGTAAGTTTTACAACTGAGTGATAATGATAATAATACCTATACCAAGTAATGGCATTACATGTACCTATTCATACTCATTGCATACAATATTGCAGTGAGTTAAGTTCTTATTTCCTGAGACGAAATACCTAATAGGTAAACAAACTGAATCGTAACATGAAAGGTAGGTAGGTAGTTTTAGAATAAATAAAATGTATGTATGTACGCCCTATATGAATCTATTTATATCATTTATTCACGATGTTTTCATAACAGAACATAGGTAGGTAAGAAATTATTTTTTTATTACTTTTAATTACCATGTGAACGATCATCATATTGAAATAAAAATAGTAAATAGTGGCTGAATTAAACTATAAACAACTAATACGAATGTTATGACGTACTATAATATTAGATTTATTTACACGAGTTGATAGTAATTCGTGTCGTAAAAGGCGGCCGTAAACGCGTCGATGACCATAGTATTAGTAAAGTGCGCTCGGCGGTCGGCGATGCGATGCGATGCGATATAATTACCTGGAGGCAAGGTGTTAAGCGCGTTTCGCG
>LGAG01000730.1:111998-137303 GCA_001278395.1 Lerema accius
TTTCATACCAGTGACCGAGAGGGAAACCTCTCGCCCCGCCGCCAAGATTGCTTCTCAAGTGGAAATGCCGACCAGCCTGTTCGGAGAGCTCGGCGGGGGCAGCCTCGAGGAGGACCAGCGCGCCTTCCGCCTGGCGCTGGAGCTGAGCATGCTGAGCTTCGGGGACGGGCTGCCCTCGTCGAACCCGCTGGCGAGCCCCCTCGGGTTCGCGCCGCCGCCCGACGACCGCGCCAAGAAGTCGCAGAACATGACGGAGTGTGTGCCCGTGCCGTCCTCGGAGCACGTCGCCGAGATCGTCGGGAGACAAGGTACGCTGTGCTCCGCACCCTCCACTCGCGAGTTGAGGTTATGTCGTGCCGGCATTCCGCTCGCGACCTGCGCAACCCTTATATAAGGGCACGACGGCACGTGTCGCACCGGCGAGTTTTTAGGTTATGTTCGATCAAATCCAACCATAGCGAGATACCTCCGATTTGACGCGCGGCGTGAACTCCTCGCGCGAGGATTGTTTGTTTACCCTCGCGGTGCGACTCGTGCACTGCACTCGACTGCAGTACTTCGGTTCGTAGACGCTTAGATCAAAGCCGTAGCGTAGCTTTAACGTAGAACAGTGTAGTAACGATATCTATGCTAGCCGTGTAAATAAACGATCGCGTAGCGACCGCTCGCGGTGGGAATTCGACGTTATTTCTCGCTCTAATATCCTTCTAAAGCTTCTAGAGACCAAGTTCTGGTGAAAAAACTACCATCTTCTAATTAAAAGGCATCCTCGGGCAAAAAAACTATACCCTCAGGGATGTCGGCAGTTTTTCTAGCGAGGGCTGCGTAGAAAAAACACCGACAAAGTAAATTCGATGCAGCCTTATCTGAGACTAATTTCACTAAATGTGCATTGGATTCGCAAAAAAATATATAAGTTCGTGATGTTTCAGAGTTCTTAGATAATTTTGAAATGCTGGAACCGAATCGGATTCCTTAATTAGATGTTTTGACTGTATGAAAAGTAGAATCAATTTTGTTTTTATAACGTAATGCTTAAAGCTAGGTATATCTAAGATTGTTTTGATATCTAATTAATAACAAATCAGAGGAAACGTAACCTAGGCGTAAGTGCAAGGTCAGTGACACCGCAATGTAGGGTAATTGTGATGCAAATATTTTCATATACCTTCGCTCTGTAGGTAAATGTCTCCTAGGAAGACAAGTAGGTATTTTATTGCTCAGTAAATATTGTTTAATTACCTGTGTATTTTTAATATTTGAAATACGATAATTTATGTTTGGGTAATATTTTTTTTGTGAGTGGGTACGAAGCTACGAAGTACGTTAATCCGACCAAATAAAAAATTGTTTTGTTTAAGCGGTATTAGTTGGATTTAATATGCTTAATACAAAACTCGATAATTTTTTTATAAAAAGACCGCGAAAAATATAATTTCTACTTAAAATGGTTCGATTAGTTAATAACTTTGCTTGTACAGTAACACTTTTTTTTGCATGTTTTTTATCTCCATTTTTATAGCGTAAAGCGTAAATAGCGTTTTGAATCTATTTCGTAGAAGGTATATAGTGTATGTGGTAATTTAGTTAATCCACAGATTATTTATTATTATAACTATAAAAAACTGTCCACACTACGTTGAATATGTTTGTAAGTAAAGAGTAGTGAAGTACAGGATAAGTGAAGATACCTATAATACAATTTATGCATCAATAAAGCTTCCCAGTAATGTATAAGAACGAGCTTAAAGCTCCGGTCTACACATGACGCAAAGTAGGGTAACATAAATTTTTACGTAAAAGGTAATAAAATGGGACTTTTGCGTTCGCTATATTTGTTTTAGGAAATGAGACTTTGACGGTTACAGATGAATATTTGAGTAATGTTCATGGTTGCCAACATCAAAAACGTCAAAAAATATTTTTTTTTACCAAAAATTTTTTTTTAGTAGGTACTCACTTTTTACATAATTTTGAATGTTAGTCTGTGGGGAAACAGTAAATTTATTTTCCCTAATTTGGAAAATTCGCTTTAAATAATTGGGGAATTTTGTAAATTGATTTTGGCAGCCCTGGTTAGAACCCAAATTTAATCAGTGTTCAGATATCGGTGTATAACGTGTAGAACTTATGACCACTCGCAAGTCAATAGATTGACGGACAATACGCAGCCTGGACTGCTAAACATAGCAGTTTGGAATTCAAAACATAGCGGTATCTTTGGTAGAAAGTACACTCAAGATGTAGTGATCAAAAATTTAATAGGTATGATAGGGATTGCTTTAGAGAGGGGTTATTAGTATTAAAAATTAATTGATCACATCAGAATTTAATAACATGAATTGACGTTTGATTTTTTGCCATATCTCAAAATCTTTCAAACCAAAACTTGACTCTAAATAAACATATCCCTTGATCTTTTCAATATCACATCACAATATTCATAATCATCGTAGCTACTTTTGGCTTTGCAAAATGTTTTCTGACATTGAAGTAATGATTTAAGTTTAAGAACCTAAAATCCCATTTGCACAAAAAAATTGTTTAGCGTATTTTTTCCTTCGAAATTAAAGTGAGGAGTCAATAATAAAATATGACGTACCTACACAATAATACAAACCTATTTATTTAGTTTCTAAACAATAAATAATATTTTGCAATATTTCGCAATGAGTCATTGAACTTTTAAAGTTCGTCATTTACCGATCAATATAAAATTATATTTTGTCTATAATAAAATTTATACATAACTTAAGTAAGATCAATCAATTTATTTATTGCCGTCATAAATCGCCATTAATAAATTAATTAGGCACATATAAAGCATAAAGTGTAATGTTAAAGATGTTCAAAAAAATCTACCAGGCTAACATAAACACAAACGACTGTGAGATTGAAAAAGTAAAAGCTCTTTGTATAAAACTAACAGTTGAGTCGAGTAGCACAGAAAGCTGGATTCCTCCAGACCTTTCCCATAGCCAAGGAACAATAACACATGATCGTAGCGAGTTATACTTGTGTAGGGCCTTGCATTTCCAGCCAACGACTCATAAAAGACGAGCAAAAAAACACCGCACGGACGCTTGCAACCTTGTCAAACTACCGTCCGTTCCCTATGAACACCACATCTGAGGAACAACGCACCGGCCCTTAATACGACAGGGTCCTATGTGCGGACCATTTCGTATTGTAATGTAGGTTATATCGCTATATTTAGGGCGGTTCGGTTGGGCCGAAGCTTCGGTTTGTATAAATGTTTTAGTTCGCTTTCTTTGAACCTATGGTACTGATAAATCAGCTTGGACATTTATTTTCATCGTAGTTCGTTCACTTACGTGTCTTGATATTCATTAATCTCCGCGTTAGTTAAACATTGATTAATATGAAGTTTCAAAACATCCGTTCGTTTAATTTGGGAAATTATTGATGGACTTTGGATTGGATATCTTGTTTTTTGAAGCGAACAGGTTAATTTGTTTGTGGCGGATGTCACAAAAACGAAGAGGTCCGCAAAATACTTTATTTTATTTTCCGACTACCCAACAATAGTCAGGATGGTAGAAATTCAATACGTACTTGGCGAGCCTTGCCGTTTTTGTTTATTATAAAGGGCCGCGGAGGTACCTCCGTCACTTGCAGTACTTATTTTAAATTTATTTTCGTCTACTGAATTATTCAGTTTTACCTTTTGACGCGCACTCTTCAAACAATAGGAGAAAGGACGATTTTAAACTCATATTTTTTAATATGTAAAAACTTTATTTACTGTCTATTTATAACCTCACATTATGCTAACCTTTACTTTACTCAGGACAAGTTACTTAAGCACTAAAATGTTGGTATTTTATAATTAAAAAATATTTGCTTACTGACTAATCTACTAATGAACAAACTTCCCTAACCCTACGAAATATTTTCCTCTGGAATCATGAAGTTACTCTCGCAAGCCCCTCTAAGTACAAGGCATGTATGTACTCATTTTGCATTCGTAGTTATACGTCGTAGATTCGCACTGATGCATGCGAAAATCGCTTAACTAAATGAGGTACCTATCTGCTTTGTTCTTGATAGGATAGGACCAAGTATGCACATTGCACAGTGGGTCTGCATTCCTAGTTATTTTTACAATAATTAAAACATTCTAAAGCGCAGTCTTATGCAAATTAATGTCTCCGATATAGTCCTTCGATATAGCTGCTTGACCACGAACGCAAAAGTTCAAAACTCCTTTTTTTGTTTTAACGGATACAGTTTTTCTTGATTTGCCTTACGAACAGGAGATGTAATTATAGTCTAGAAGTTTCGTATTGTATTGAGGAATAATATAACAGCTGCTAATGAGTAGGTAGATCGCCGAACGCTGACAGATGCGTGTTACTAACTCATGATCCGACTCGTACGAGCAACCCGCAGTAACCCACAGCAACCATTGTACGCAACCTAAAGATAGACCAACCTTCAGCTATTTATTTAACATTCTTCTCAAAACGCGATTAGAACCTTAAAGCTACGCATTTTTTATGACATGAATGTATAATAAGGACATCCTTCGCAATGGGACCGTTTCGGAGCCACGTCGGCGGCAATCGCGACCTTATCCTCCTGAAAATAAAACGACCGTTCGCGACGCAAAGAAGACGTCTTTGTTTGTGCCAATGACATATGTTTGAGACAACGCAATATACCAAAAGGAGGTTGTTTAAAATTCTCGCGTTTACGCACGGACACGCGGTGACGTCACGTCCGGTCGTCGACAACCCGCGTCGCCGACTATCGATAATGTCGATTGGCGATGTTCGATTGTCTCGATGTCGATCGAACCTCCTGTCGGCGCGTTTGTTGTTTTGATTTGTAGTGGCACGACGCGCGATGTTTTGCATCTTGTGAATTCGGCATTCGGTGCGGTAAATAATGTCGTGTCGCGGACGTTTCCCCTCCGTATTGTGAAGTTGCAAGTCGTGCGACCGCTCGGTCGTCCGAAGCGCTTGAGAAATGCTACCGACTTATATGAAACGACTTCATTTTAATTGTACCCGCTCGGCATTCGAGGTATGAAGTAGACCATAACATAACAATGTTCCCAAACCGCGGCGCGTATGAGTAATTCATCCCCGTCCGTCACGAGCCGGTTCTAGTGACGAGTCGCTAGGACCGGTTCCACATCAATGACTGCCAACCCCCCTTTCGGCCTCTGTTTACTCCTCGCCTTGATAGCTCCGTTTTTTGTCCATAATAACTCTCATTTTTGATGCTATCCACCGCTTGAGTCACACACAAATACTCTAGCTACAAATAGACGTTTCGTTGCTTATGATTATGTAATCCCAAAATTTTATCTACGTATTACAAAACCTTTAGAATGAATCGGAAGTTGTCATTGTAAAGATAATCAGTAATATTTATAAGAAATAAATGTAATTTCCGTTCAATAAATAACTACAACGAAAGAGAAAACAATCTAGTAAAGCACACGTGCGAGTATGTCGGTACTAAGATCGCAATACGGCTAGGCGGTGAGCGGCAATCGGCGAGATTCGCAGAGCCCAGCGTGCGTTCCGGTCGGCGGTCGTCGCCACTGCACTCAGGGTCAAGGCTTCGGCTCCTGCACACTGCTGCACGCCTGGTACACGCGGAGAGTCGCCCGTCTTGCTCTATCTGTAATCGAACGGAAATGGAGCGCTAAAAGCGAATCTGATAGATAAATAGCTAAGTGTTTTCCCACGGCCGTTGCCTCGTAGGCATTGTCTTTAATAATTGAGTACGTTGAACGCTCTTCAATGAAGAAATTGCTCGGTGTAATAACAGAGTAAAATAATATTGCAATAAAGCCGAGAAAAGGTGAAAAGTCTAATTGATTTAGAGCTTATAAATTGTTACCAAATTGCTTGTTAACTAACTAACAACGTTAACAAGATTATACAATTCTCTATCCGTTGTCAATTTTTGAATGAACTTCGATAGTAAAAAATAGAAGAAGCATCTGTCCCGCCTGACGCTGAGACATCCCGAAATTCCAGGGCTACATTTTTTGTGTAACTTGACAGATGCATTCTGGGACGCCAGTAACCGCATCTTGCATCCTTATCGCTCGTGGAACCGCGATCCTACGTATGTCTACGTGTACCCGCACCCGCACTGTACTACGATGAATTCGAGGGTTATTTTAAGGTACATAACCCCGTCCTTGTCACTCA
The DNA here is from genome assembly GCA_001278395.1 of Lerema accius. Taxonomy (NCBI): domain Eukaryota; kingdom Metazoa; phylum Arthropoda; class Insecta; order Lepidoptera; family Hesperiidae; genus Lerema; species Lerema accius. The sequence goes on from LGAG01000730.1 coordinate 118,193, forward strand.
CGCCGTGGCGCCATCGCCTCCAGAACGGGGCCACACTAACTCGCTCCTGTTTGTATTGAACGGCGGGCATAGCAGCATTCTTAAACATGGCTACTTTTTGTTTTCAAACACAAACAGTACGCTAGCGGTCGAGTGCAGTGAACTAGGGCTCATTTAGAATCGTAGTTTACAGCGAAAGAAACTGGCGTGACGTCACGGTGCGCGGCACCCCCACGTCTGCGAAACTTAGGGACCCTAATGAATGACTTCCTAATTGCCGCGGCAGCACGAATAAACCCGTAATCCGGCGCGAACTGCCCCTCTGTTTAATTATGGACCTTGAGCCCTTTCGATACTGAGCTGGAAATCGAGTGCCAGACGTCTCGCGACGTGTACTTGTGGACGTGAGTGATTATTTATTATGTAGTTATTGAGTCTTAAACGTCGGGATAATGCGAAGCGGAATCGAGTCTTATCAGCGGCACGTTTAGAGCGATTTCAGCTTGAGCGGGGTGGAAGTTGATTCGCGTCGGAGCAGAGCCGGCGCGCGGTCGCGTTGTAGAGCGACAAGTCGATATGCTTCCCGCACTAATGTTGACAACAATCCATCTCGGGCTGTCAGGCGGCCGCGGCGCCGCGAATTAGACTCACTCCCATTTCGATTTACTCCTCATCCAGGGCCGGTAATAAGTGGCAATCCCGGCAACTTTCATTATTGTGGCTCCACGCGCGGCGTCTCCGCTCCAGAACTATGCGATAGCAATTTCTGAAGAGATTAATTTATTTGTCGCGGACTACATTATTGTGCGTAAAAAGTCTCGTTCGTTTTTCTCGCGAAGGTTTAATGACAGGATACGATGTTAATGTCTCGGAGTCAAAGTCCGTGGCTGCAGATGTGCGAATGTGGATGTAGCGAGGAATGTGTCCGCTCTAGCCGAGCCCGGTCGACACATGTGTCTGTAATCTGCGTTAATGTGCGCAGGCATGAACAATTGGAGATATTGAACAATTCCGTTCACGGGAACCGGTTCCGTGCCGCTGATAGTGTACCCTCATTTATGGCTAGAGGTCTCGGTGACGCCGTCGATGATTCCACGCTACAGGCTGTAAAACAAAGGTTTCAATCGTCGAACACTTACGAATTCATACAAACGTCTAATATTCCGACGTGAAACCTAGACATTGAGGTTATTAAAGATCTTAGAGCCACGTGCCACAGAAACTGCAGCCGTGAACTTGAAGCGAAACCTGCTAACCCGCGGCCGTCAACCTTTAGTTATTCGTAACGTATTTTATGAATCGTCAAAGCTAACCACTTAAGGTTAATTGGGGGCCGCAATACGTCTTATCGAACGTTGGCTACATCTGCCGTCTGCCAACGGTTGCCGTCACCTGCCCTTTCCAACCGTCTTGCCTTCCCGAGAATTCGATAACAATAATCGCTCTTGTAAATACATCAATTACTTGACACCGTAATGATTGTGTGATTAATTTATCAATTTTTCGGCGGCGTTTTATCGAAAGCGCATGTCAGTGCGACTTCAAAAGAATTTCTGTTTCCACTTTTTGGTTTGTTTTAATATCTGGTTTCGAAAAGGATTAAGAATGAACTTGAATGGTTCGCCGGTGTGTAAATAATTGAGTAGTTAATTATGAGTTAAAACGATCTCACATCCCGTCCGAGAAGAGAATTTGGAAATTCACAATCAAATTTTCCAGCGGAAACGAATCTAAAAGCAGAAACTCAAAATACACAAAATTGTAGATCGAAAGTGTCTTTAATCAACTCAAAGAAACAGTTACTACACCGTAACGGATAGATAAGTTATAGAAACCGGCCTTATCAATCGATTTGTCTATCCTTAGGGAAGAGGATACGGAACTCTTTAATTCTAGCGCGTAGTTTACCCACACTTTAGTAAATTTTGGTCGTAAGTGTCGTCTTTATTACGAGGACATAATCGGAGCGTGAATAAAACACGGGGTCTTCCGGACGTTGGCGTGTGTGTGTGTGTGTGTATGCCGCACGTGTACACACGGGCGGATGTTGTGCTACAGTTTGTTCGTTCTCACACACTAATAAAATTCACAAAGATATTTTATATCAATAAGTTTGAGACGCGAACGTTGTTACAGATGGAATTTTTCCATAGCCGAGTAAAGGTAATTAAAAAGTATTTTACTTCTGTGGGGTCAGTTACTTTAAAAAAGTTGGTCAACGACTCGTATTATTACTAAGAGTGTACCAAAAAATTACATATAAAAATAACGGTACACCTTCATAGCATAGCTCTATAGGATTATCTGGGTGCTATGACAACGCAAATAGACAGACATACACAGACCTCTTTTAAATAAAATTCTTTATTCATATTTCCGCTTCGCCGGAAATCGAACCCAGTACACATTGAACTGTTGTTCGTCATAATTAACCGTTGCCCCATAAGGGCCGACAATTTCTTATTAAAAAGACTGTCTTGGAGAAAATGATATCAAAATAGTTTATGTATGACACGTCAGCGAAATGATATTTGATGAATGTATTAAGTAGTGTTAAATGTTGTGACACATTACGCTCAACTAATTGAGACTGAATGAGGAAGATACATGAGTCAGACACTACATGTGGAATCCTGAAACATTCTAAACTTCTGGTGCCCTGGTAACTAAATATCAGTTTATTGTTATAAAAATCTTTATTTTTATTATTAATTAAACAAGCAATAAATAAATAACACGATATTTTTAATTCTATTCAAAAATATTTTTTTAAAGAGAAAAAAAACACAGTCCTGGGTTCACTACCGGTTGTGGCATACGTATGCATACACAAATATTATTATGTAATATTCCATCCATCCATAATCCTGTAAACTGCCTTACAATTTAAAAAAAGTCACAACATACTGTTAACCTATTACCAATATTAGAAAGAAAGAAAGAAACGTTTATTTCGCCGTGGTAGGTAGAGGTACAACAAAAAAAAACAAAAGAACAATTCAAAGTATAACTACCACATTACTGTAGTAACAAAGTAACTTATACAGAGATTATGGACAGAATATTGAAACAGCTAAGTCCTGTCTAGAGTTACTCTGGTCTATACTCTAAAAGCTGTCTGAAATTCTGTTAGTAGTACGTCATTAGAATTAAGATTTTTTTGACTCGGGTCACACACACTTTTAATTTTATTATTTGTATTTTCTCCTGGAACTTGGCAGTGTGGATCAGTAGTTAAAAAGCTATATGAAACATTCTCTGACAGTAGTTTAACTATATCGCGGTTCAAAACAAAACGGGTAGGCAGGTGCAACACTCAACATAACGGAGGCACAGTTAATGTCAACTATTTATACCCAAACCACTATCCCGCACTATTATGTTGTGTACCGCCAATTATATGTATATAATTATGTACTTTAAATAGCTTGTTATATGCACTAACGAAGCGCTAATTACTAATTAGGTAGATGAGTTGAAATCAACTTTCGTAAGCAATTTATTATAGAAATATATTTTTATTGGTATTGGATCCAGTTTGCGATGGATTATGGTTAATTAATTTGGTGGTAATGATCGTAAGACAATTCATAGTTCAGGCTAAAGTAGCAATTACCACCTAGTTTTAGATCTCATTTTACCGCGAACTAACTCCACAACTTACGCCCTTTTCGTGGAATCGTCAGTTTTGCTACGCTTTTTACGGCAATCAAACCATGTGAAAAAAAAATTATACCGGTCCCATTATAACCTTTAATATACCCATTGTGAATTAAACTCTAAATTACTTCCTATATCGAGTTTAAATTATACCATTGGATTTGGTGATTGTCTTTATTTCAGGGCCTTATCTGTTATTATATCTTTTAATTGAACATAAGACACCTGTTAAAAAGTAAATCGAGACTATGCAAAAATATCTTGGGCAGTTTAATCACAATCTTTGCCTTTGCAAAAGCTATTTGCCATTAAAACAAAAAAATACATCTTACCTCTTAAATTTTTTAAATATTAGCATACACATCGTACCTTCTCATACCAGGATTCCATAAATTCTAGGTGGTATAACCGCGTCACAAACAAACATCACAACAAAGACCCATAACAAGCATTATCTGTCACACAAACGTTCGCCTCGGGAATCTAACTTGAAACATTTCATTTGGCACGAATTATTCAATTAATTTGTTAACGAGTCGTTACATTGATAAATAAAAAACAAAAAAGCAAAGAGTACAGATCATTAGTCAAAATTAATGAAGCGATTTGAGGTTTACACTCAATATGTAAGTAATATGACGTTCACGAATCAATTACAAAGACATACGAAGTTAAGTACAGTAACGACTAAGATAAAGGGATTCATGATTGAAATTTTTAGATAAATTAGTTGATTATTTAATATTGCTATTTTTATAAGGGTTACAAGAATAAAAAAATACTTAATAATTAAATATTTATCACTAAATAAACCCGTCAACGCTTCGTTGTGTTACCTGATACCATAGCAACAAAATTAATTGATGCAAATTATAAGTTTATCCAAACTGCTATTGACGAGGTCAGTGTTTAAAATTCGCTGTAAAACTTTCATTAAATGTAATTATAGTCCCACACTAGGATTCTATGTGTCATGAACATCGCCATAGGCAAAGCACACACACACAGACAAACCCAGACAGTTTTAAATTCATCATTCAAATTTCTGCTTCGCCGAGATTGAACCCGGGTCTAATTGGATTGTAAGCACTAACGATACGGGTTATTTGTGAATGGTTCGTCTAAAAGTTGCCTAACAAAAACCACAAAGAACGTATGCGTCTACGAGTTATTTGTCCGTAACATATCTAAAAAGACAGAGAGAGTGTGTTTATTTGTCCGTAACATAAATAATGAAGTTTTAAATACGACCCAAGTTAGGACCATTTGTGGACAGCAAAAGAAATTAGCTTTATATCCGGCGCGGACGGGAAGCAGGAGATACCAATTTGACAAGTCAAAAAGTTGTAAAAGTACTTAATGGATGTCCGTCGTGTCCTACACTGTGTACCAAGTTTAGTCGTTTTTCCTCGGTTCAAATTTAGTGTCTATTGAATTATGTATTAGGTAGGTTGTTGACAAATTTTGCCGAGGAGTTCGTCTAACAATAGTAATTGTCGCCTTTTTATAAGGAATAAGTTTTACCTAAATGCAATGCATGCAATGCAACCGTACAAAAAATCTTGCAATAAAAACAAATAATATATTTTTTTTAGGTACATAGGTACTAATGAATATATTTTTTAATTAATTTATGAGTGAGCAAGATAAGTTGATGTAAGTTCATTAGTAAAAACCACATATTCTTGTGTTAGGTACAAATAACACGCGTTCTTCTTTACTAATTAATAAATGAATAATTAAAATTAGAAGTTTTTTTTGTTAATTTATATCGATACTCGCGCCCAGTGTACCAGGCTCGCATAAGTGCGTGGTCGCACAGTAGTTATCCAATGAAAGTTGATTAAAAGGGCAACGACAATGCGTCTGGTCCGGCCGACAGCTGCGTCCTACGTTGTCGATCGTCGCGGGATCAACCGTCGAACACTACGACGAACAAACGAGTTCACTTGTTCATTACACGTTCATTTAGCAGCAAAAGTAATGCGAAGCCTTGCTTATTGTGCAATACGGATTTAAGTTAACATCGATAAAATAGTCGAAGTGTTGTAAAACTTCGACACATGTAAATAGGATTACTTTAGAATTACTGTAAATATGTCAAAAATTGTAACCAAAGTAATTAGGTTTTCCAAAAATTTAGCTTCCAATATCGAAATAATATCGAGCTTAAAAAATTAAGATTAAAATTACTATTATTGTCTAATCCGTTATCGACAGTAGGTAAGCAATAAATAGATAGGTTATTAACAACCGTTATCAGTTAACCCAGTATAACAATTTTTTCCCATCAGATCTCATAGGCTGTTTTAACTTGTAAAACTTGTTCGAAGGGTAACGACAATAGTTACGTCTAGTTAACCCTCCAGCGACAGCTGCGTTGTCGGTTAGGTCGCGTGAGAGTCGCAACGGTTGTCCGTGAGCGGTAGCGGTTGGGGGTTGAATTGTGTCTTGTAGTAGAACAGGAATTATAATATTCAAGGTATGTAGGCATGTTTGTATTACTACTTAGCTATACAAAAATATTTTAATTAAACGTAGTCATTATTTGTTCGGTAAGAAAAGTGTACTTTAGTTTATAATTTTGGAGTAGCAAGTATTTTTGCGATACAGGTTTAACATCTGCATTATGTTCAGCCTCATTTATGATCTTGGGTAATCAAGACACTTACTTGCACAAGAAAACCTGGTTCGGATGCATTCCTCCTTTTCCTGTCTAGTATCTACTATGTGGTCTATAATGTACGCTTTACCTAAATTTTATCATAATACTCTCAGATAATTATAATATTAACTAACTTAAAATATTACAAAACATCGATAACATTTCCAATCGTCACCGCGCCTATATTAAAGAAACTAGGGTCACAGCAACGATATCTCGATTCCGCGTAATTTAAAAATATGAATTCCTGGTAAATGTCGCTAACATCACTAGCACGGTAACAGGAGAGCAGAGCGGAGACTTCCTATGATTCATAATGACTTATTGCGTATTTGTGTGCGGACGGCGGGTTATCGCTGGTCAATCACTACTGGCGGAAACTTAGTAACTCAAGTGCTAAGTTAAGTATAGTTGGGACGTAGGTTGTTTTGACCCAATTGGTAGTTGTTCTGCCTGTCGATGTCTCTGGTTCCTTTCCTGGACTGAGTAACAATTAGTCAGGTGCTTATATTTTATAATTGATACGGTTCTGTTTTCTTTTTATTTCCAAGATCTCATCTGTACACAAGTTATTTTTAGATAATCAGTATTTTTCCTTTTCTTATTTTCTTGCTCTTCCTCCCTTCGGGGAAATTGGCTGCCTTCCCCAAAGAACGCCCATGGATGTATTATTTGTAGTTATTTATGTTCGCTCTTATATGAAGACATCTAAACATAGAAATGTAAACACTTGTGTACACGGACCGCAGGGATTCCGAGAGATCTAAATAACAACCGATTGTTGAATGAACTGCAAATTCAATAGTTACCATTTCACTCAATTGCTTGTCCGACTCGTAACAAAAGCATTTCTATCCATTTTGTAAAAATCCTCACGTAACAAAGGGCGCAGCTCGTAAAATAACTGTAGGTACACTAAAATGACCACCGAAAAAAAAGGCGGCTCTCTCGTCAAAAGGCGATCTGTTATTAAGTCTCGGGTCCGAGTTCCCGTGAAAAACGTTCTACCTGCCCGGCGACTACCTGCGCCGCGCGCCGGCGAGAGATTATTCTATTGCCGATAAATTAAGTGCTCGTTGCAGGGATTTATGGCGACATGGCACTTCATTATTTGTGCATTTGCGTACGAGGTCGCCGACCTTGCGCGACAGTGTAACCGAATCTCGTTGTTTACCGTCTCGCGTCTAGTGCGGGCTCCGGTTACATTAATTGACGCTGATATTTTTATTTTCCCTCGATTCCTGCACGAAGCATGCACTACCCACTGGGGGCGCAGCGTCCGCAGCGGTCGCAGAGGGCGCGTAGTGGGTGGCGAACTCTCGGCGTAAACCGATACTTCCCTCGTGAAAATGTTCAATGGCCGGTGTCGAGTTGCGGTTCGCGTCGTCGAGCCTTTAGATTTTCGTCTCGCATGCTGGTACATTATTTCGCGTCATTAATTATTGCGTACGGGTTTTTGCACCGAGCTCATAAGCCACCTGCCGCTATCGGAGGTCGGCGTAATTAAAGACCCGCGGAGGCTCGCTCGGTAACTCGGTGAGTCCAGTGTCGCCGTACAGGTTCACCTTCGGATACTGTGCTCGATTAACGAAACAAATATTTCACTTGGAAGCTAGGCCGCGGATGCGCGGTTGCGGTCGGAGCGGCGGCCGTAGGCTGGAGCGGCCGCAGCTGGCGGAAGAACGCCATCTGCCGAGCGTAGCGCCCCGGAAACGCAATTTTGTTTTGTTTTGGGAATTTCAACGTCCAGTCCCGCGTTCGTTTAATGCAAATGAGCGACAGTGACGTGACATTTGCGGCGGACACGTGCACACTCCGTTACACTTCAGCGTGTAACGTTTATTGTAACTGTTCAAATTAATAGCTTTAACCCTCAGTTGCTTATCAATACATGATGATTAAATTCAGTAAATATTTTAACACAAATAATGTCTAACATTTTAAAACTTAATCATGAAATTAAATCTTCATAATCTTAATGCGTATAAATACATATTAGTATAAGAAAGCATTAGGACGAGATAAATTGTACATATTTCGTGTATCCGTCGGTCTGTGAAATATTACCGATGTTTCGCATCTGCCGGTTGCACCTGCCACGCACTCCAGTTTTTACGTCGACCGACCGCCGGATCAGTTATGGTGCCCTAGTACCTTTTAAAATTAATCAACAGAAATTGAAATCAATTCGAATAATAAATTGAAATAATTAATAATTTATTTAAAGCTTCTAAAATGCGATTTAGTTAACAAGATGAATAAAATTAAAAATTTATCGCAGATAAAAAAAATAATCTTAGCCAATGCAAAACGGCTATTACCATACATCAGAAGGCAAACAACACCCGGTCTTGTTTTTTCAATATCATAAAATACACCTAAACTCCAATATAATGTACAATTGAAATTAAATATGGTATTCGGTTACGAATCCCTTGTCATGTTTTCTGAATAACATAACTTGAAACATTCATAAAGAATTCTTACATTCACTTAGCGTCTACACCTCGGGCTGCCTCTGATGTTCGAAAGAAAAAGGGGAACATGAATTCTCCAGCTCATAATTTTGCTTTTCAGTGAGTAATTGGACATTCTTGATGATTGCCCCGCTTAGCGAATTCCTTCACATAACAAAAGGTTGATGATTTCAAATAAATGTTTCCAATTATCTCCTTAATCAAAGTTGGCTATTTGAGAATAAAATAAAATGAATCTAATCAAAATTATAATCAGCTTGTTTTGCTACTTCTTATTGCAAAACAAATATTTTTTTCCTATCCTTGTGTCGATATCAAGTTAATTTACTGGAAAAACTTACGGCTTTTACCGTAATTTTAAAGACATGTGAATAAACTAGTAATTTACATTCATTAATTTACGTTTTTTTATACACTTCATACCGTCTTTATTCTAGTATACTTTATAGCAGCGTCCACTGTCAAAAAAAGCTTAGATAATCCAACTAAACTACTAAAATAATCACAGGCCGATTCGAATTACAAGTTGATACGATTATATCGATCGGCTTATCGAGAACCAAAAGAGAGTCAAAAGTGGAGCTTACAATAAAATTCTAAAACAAAAACTCGAGCATCAATTTCTCGGAAACTCCCCAATCGAGTCGATACGGCGGGGAGACGCGGGCGGCAGCATTCCTCCGTAATAATCCCTAGAACCGAGACTGACTCTTCGGAGCGATCCTTTCGCGATCACTACAAATACACATTGCATTACTAAATTTAGTAAAAATTTGTAGTACAAGACATGATTCATTTATTGTTACGTTTCTAATAAAAGGCTGTTCAAGTGATACGTAATGCCTAACGTAAAAAAAAATTGTGGGAAAGAGACGCGCATAGTAGAATGTGTAATTTTAGTTACAATCTTTGTGTGAGGGAATAACACTATACTACCTACAACTAAACTATCACTAATTCGTATATTTAAGACAACAAAACGACTATGTATTATGTATCACGATTTTTTAAAGATGTGCGATGGAGCTCATATTTCGAACATCCGGAATGCTTAAAGTTTACATGGAGAAGTGCGAGCTCGGTTGGTAGGAGGGTAGTTAAAGAAAATAAAATCTTAGAACATGCAGTATGGTGACCGACTGAAATCCCAAATGAGTTAGGCCGCAATCGTAGGTAATAAGTTAGATTATTTTAATGTTGACACAGAAACACACTCCCCGTAATTAGGGGAGAGGGCCCGTGGGACCCGCCATCTGTCGACTGACTGCTCGACCGTGAACTGACACACACACACACACACACACACACACACACACACAATATACTATACACAACATATAACTTACTGCTACTTAATATTTTTTCTATTTTTTTTCGAAATTAGTAACGAGACTGTTTAGTTTGAGGTTCAGGTTGTTTACATTTGAGGACTTACAGGAGTTAAATTTTTTTTTCTTTTTTATCACAATAAAGCAACCTATTGATAAGCTTTGGGGTACTGCCCGGTTAAAAATGATCTTTCTTCTATATGTGAACGTTTACATAGAGGACATCAACGGTAATTTTGTGATAAAGTTATAAGATTTTCCATTTTCCACTATGAAGGTAACTCGGCATTAGTTCTTAAGTAATGTTTATGTGATATGTAGTACAAGTACAATACAAAATCATTCATTTATTTCGTTACATCTCTAAATAGCCAAAAAAACATTAACTTATTACGTCTCATATTTAAATACCACCTATATTATAACAAATCTAAAGAATGAATATAAGAAACCTTCGATTAATTAAGGTGACCAGGTACTCGTATAAATCACCGTTTTAATTATATTTAGCCCAACCCAGTTCGCGACACGTATCGTTCGATACAAAGGCAGTAAATTAGCAAAATCGATATTTCGAGTATGTCCGAGCGGTCATTAAAATGCCGACGACATTTCTAACCTCAGTGAGGTCGCATCGCGGAATCGTCTAATTCCATATTCCACAATGAAGTTTTCCGACAAATCGACATGACCAACTGTTCAAGACCCGTAACTGGATCTATATCCTTCAAAGTTTCGCTTAAACTACTTAAAGTCTAAAGGCCAAGCTTTATTGGTCGGTCGCTTGTAGCAACAACCACCTTTTGATGTGACCGGCGTATCTTTTAGCGATTTATTTCACATAAACCGCAGACTAACAAAACGGTTTACAATTCATTTAGATGTTTATCGTTTTTACGCGAAATGTTTATAATACCGCAGTCTAACAAACTACAGTCGGCCAAATGAGACAAGGCCCGAATATCTAACTGCATTAAGTTCCGTAGGAATGTCTGAGAATAATTGCAATTCCGTTTTTAATATAACGATATATAAGGGCCCCCGTCCAGGTCCCCCGCTCTTATGGTGGCCCTGATTCTATTGAAAGTGAGTGCTAGATAATAATGTCAATTATTATAATCGAAGTTTTTAGGAAATAACCGCATGACATACTGGTTTTAATTTGTTACTAATCACTTTCTAACCAGGTCTCAAATTTGTGTCCAAAGAACTCGACATGGTCTAAGACAGCTACAGGGCTGCCAATCGGCGGGTAATTTCCCCGATTTTCGATAGATGGGAGATCAACACGGGGAGTGAACGGGGATTGGTTGAAAGGGGAATTTTAGGCGATGGGCAATTTTATGTATTTAAGTGTGTTATTTCTGTTGGTGACCCTTTTGAAGCCTCAAAAAATTTCAAGTTTAGGGAATCGGTTGACTCTAAATTAGCGGGGAATCTATAATGTTGGCAGCCCTGTTCAAATCCACCAGGTTTTATAGCTTCAAACTTATGTTGTCTTAGTCCCTGTCCAGGTGACGTAACGTCTAGACGGTATCGGCTTTCTTTCGACATCAAAGGCGATGGACCTAACTTCTTATACTATGACGTTTTTCTCGATCAGGTAGGTCATACCTACATATTCTAAAAAAATTTAACAACCTCCTTTGACCATGAAATCATTAAAAGCGTATTTATTGTTGATGTTTTCAAGTTTTTACCGACAGTTATAAATGTCATTTTAATTCTTTATAGCCCAATTACGGTTTCATTAATTTAATTAATATAAAATTGTGTTCTTAATAAGGTGCTAGGTACATTTCAGTATATTAAGAAACTTTTTGTTAAAATAAGTTATTATTTGTTTACCCTGTTGGGGCTTGGGACCTAATTTTACAAAATAATATTTATTTATTACATCAAATAAAAGCATCGCCCATACGGTTTCAGCCAAAAAAGAAGTATTGATATGAAATTCCGATATAATATTTTGTAATAATTAAACTTTTTCTTATTAATACAAAGCTATGGAATGAGGATTTTCAACATGCATGCATAGCTGTATGAAGCACTGCTACTGAAAAAATATTGCCAAACCTTAAAATAAACGATGGATTAATCAAATTAAGTGATCAATCAATCTCGATATACTTTTTTTGGTGTGTCGTCACCGTGGCGCATAGATCAAAGCGTGGCCGCCGGTGACAGATATTTTGATACTTCGCACACAGATTATCTTAATATATGCACATGGATGACTTACTGCGCGCCGGTGGCCTGTTTTTTAACAATGTTACTTGTAAGTCACTTTGTCTCGGTCGAAGTTGCAAGGTGGTCTCTCCACCTGGAGGTGGGCGAACGAAATGTCAATTACTAATGCTTGCGCTGGCCGCTCACGAAACTCTTTTTGTTGCTGATATCCTGGTACGTACCGGTTTGATTAGATTGTATATTATTTGTTAATAAACTAATAATAAAGTTTGTAGACAGACGTTCTGCTTAACTTAATTAGTTAATTTATTTTCAAACGTAGATTGGGTTACATTTGAAAAATTAGCTTCACAAAAGTTTTAACGGTGTATGAAGTGCATACCTACTATGCACGATACAAGCACACAAATGTCTCAGTGCGATGATCTTATTTGTTTCAAATTAAGTTAGCTTACATCCTTAACGATATGCGGCCCCCAAGTAAGTCACCGGGCGTGACGCGGTCACGTGGCGTGTTCGAAATTCTCATGATCGTTTACGCTTCGATTCGAACATATTGGTCGCTCGACGTTCCACCGACCGCCGTCGCCGTGTTTGTGCCCCTCGTGCCCCGTGTTGCCATACTAAAGCGGTCAATTGCCAGTCCAATGCTCTCTGTTACAAAATAACTAAACGTCTTCGTCATTTCAGACCACTTTTTGTGGCGTTTTGCCACAATTAAATCACCATTTCGGACCGACCCCGACTTATTAACATAAGCAGGTAATTAATTTCAAATCGGCTCCTTTATTGAAGTGTTTTTATTTCGGTGAATGTCCAACCTCACCATAATGGTCTAGTTTTTTTGCATCAATTATTAGTTGGAACGCTTACTGCGACATCCATAAACTCGTGTAAAAAGACGTAAACGGGTCTTAGAATCGTATAACATAATCATAACCTCTTTGATATTTTACGGCGGCGTCCGTTCCGGTTGCGGTGACTCCAGTGACCTAAAGACGACCTAGTGCAAACAAAATAAAGCCGCCCATTCACGAACACGACATCTCGACTAACCTTGAACTAGTTAAACTGGGCGGGAATAAATCAGTGAGACAGACATGGCAACATCGGCCGAGGAAAAAAAACCCGACGATTCGCCGTACCGCTCCGACTGCCCAGACGTATCATTATCTTATTATTATAAACCTCGCTAGCGTTAGAACCCGCGGCTCTGCTTGCCGTCTTTTGTTTTTCGGTTTAAACTAAACTTCTTGTAGGTTATAACCTAGAGGTGAAACGGAACGCAACTGTTGCTCCGGCAGAGTAAACCACACGCAAAGCTCGAATTTCAAAATAAAACCAATAATAAATACTGTTCGATATACGAGCGACTGAAATGTAATGAAATATTGCAATGTAATTTTGTTTAAGTTTTAAAAAGATAAAAGGGTGTATTTAAACAATTAGATACTAACAAAAAAGGTGAAGTTTTATTTTGTTGAAAAACGCAGTATCATCGCTAAACAGTCTCCAAGGGGTCTAGACAATGGATTGTCGTCCCCTTCATCGGGATCAAAATGCTACATTTTGTTAGCGATGACACAGCTCAAAAATAAACTTGACTATATTTTTATTTGCAATAAAATATCACCATTTATCTTCTACAAATTACGGAAAAATCTGATCTCGAAACAAAAAAAAATTAATGTGCATTTTACATACCGTACACACTCTTAAGTTTATATTATAATGTTTTTGAAATAGCATTGAAGTGATGTTGTTCGATTTTTTGGCTGTCTTGCGTCAGCGGTGCAGCGATGCAGGCTGGGGTCACACGCGAACCGTTTGATTGAGGGTCCTAATGACCCCAAATCATAATCATCAGTCTGACAGCGCTGCAAAAAATTCATATTAATCTCAATTTCAAGTTACCGTAAATAATATTATCCCAAACTTTTTGCACAATTAAACTATGAGAAACTGGGCGATGAAATATGGCGATGATTTAACCTTTTGATTTGTTTATTTGTTTCGTCAATTTCCTAATCAATAAATAAATGGCTAACTAAGCAGACGGCTTGGATCAGTGCGTCGAGTATCGAAGTATCCATAGGTATCAAATTAACTCGCTTAATTTGTGAATGTATAAGTGAGCAGTTATTTACTCAACATAATGACAGGGCGAGTGATTGCCTCTCCGGCATATTGTAATTATGATTCATAAACAGAACCTTAGTTTTTGGAGCGAATAAAAAACTGCCAAAAGCTAATCTGTTCATAGCAATTAACCTATCAGCCATTATTTAGTGCTGAAGGTCGTATGTAGTAAATTTCCGATAGAACGAGCTTCAGTTTTGAATGTTATCGTAAGTTGTCGAGTACCTACGTAACGAGTACATACGTCGCGTGATCCAGTTTCAAGCACATATACGACGCTGACCGTTTATGTTCGAATAATGGAATCGAACGCCTTCCATTTTTTACAAATTGTTCCAGAACAATGACTCTTTCACGGCAAGAAAATGAGTCGCATTTTGACTTAATATATTCAGAAGCTTTTGCGAAACCAATTTGGTGCAGCGTACAACATCATGTGCGGATATTACCGACAACAAAGGTTTTTTTGTAAATTTAATAACAGTTTCGTGACGGCCACGGATTGATTCAGCAAGTAAATATGGGTGCGTGTTGAAATTCCCATTATATTATCACGATAAGCCCTTTCAAAGTTTAGTATTCGAGTTTCGGTGCGCACGCGTTTTGTATAATTTCTCTTCGAAGATGGATTTACTCTTCGCTTTCAAATCATTTGTATCGTGTAATCATAGCACTTAAAAGTGCTATGTTACGTAAATATCAGTTCACCTTATCCACCGGCTTTGTAACCGCGTAGTAAGTACCTCATCTCACTTGTCCTGTCGAAGTTGTTGGACAATAAAAGCAAAACGCGACGTATTGGTCCGTCTCAGTGGGCAACGCATAGACAAACCTGTTCTGCACTATGCAGCTCCCACACATGGCCGGCTTCAGACCTCTGCGGTGAGGAGCTGATAGACCGCTTCATTCGATACCCCACTCGCGTTCATGTACTCCTAGTCAAACGTCATTCAATATACCTAATACTTTTACTTACTGGTAAGTTTTTATGACATAAGGTCTTTAAACTGTAAACCGAT
This sequence comes from Lerema accius, assembly GCA_001278395.1. Classification (NCBI taxonomy): domain Eukaryota; kingdom Metazoa; phylum Arthropoda; class Insecta; order Lepidoptera; family Hesperiidae; genus Lerema; species Lerema accius. The sequence goes on from LGAG01000730.1 coordinate 133,650, forward strand.
ACTTTCAATACAAACTTCCGCGTCACATAAAAACTAATGGTACCTAGTTTGCAGTCGATTTGGCAATTGATTGATTTGAATAAATTGAACGATTCGACCTCCCGATACATAATTATGTTGATAATAAAGCATTCGATCCTTGAGATGTTTAACATCAATACATAATAATATTTACTTCGGAAAATAATTTTTACGAAATTGACTGTGACCTTTTTCGTAACTTCCTTTCGTGTATTCGTCGGTCGAGCGAGTGTTCGACGTTAATGTAGGTAATGACCAGATGAACGCAGTACTAGGGACGTAGCGACTAATAAACATATAACCCGCGCTTCGATATCTGCACATTACGTGCATCCGGCGAGCTTTCGACCGCGCCGGCGCATGCGCCATTGTCCGCCGCCGGATGTCTTGCGGTCACACGCAATTTCACAACCTCTGCACTCGCCTGCTGCCCTGGTACCTACCATTTTTTACTGTTAAAAAAGTAAATTTCACTCATCGTTTCGACATAATTTCGAAGAATTGATTATATTTATTTTATAATGTTACAAAAGAAACCACATTTGAAACGAAGCGTATAACTGAGTTTTTTATTATTTATAAAATTGAAAAAATTGTACAGACTTAATGAATTGAATACATTATTTAAATGCTGATAAAATAAAATATTCTTCATTTTCTCGGAATTAGTAACTCCTACTATGTTGATAGGTAATCGAGCAAACATTTTTATTAAAATACGAGCTGTTGCCTGCAGCTTTGCTTGCGGAAATTATAATTTTGGGGTGATATTTACCCCCTTAAGGGTTGATTTGAAAAAAAATGTTGTATTAGGTTTTTTATCCCTTTCAACCATAAACCCAAATACGAATTTGCAAACTGCTAGCTTTAAAATTTAGTTAATTTTCATACAAACCTTCATCCCTTATTTAACCCACTTAGGGGTTGATTTTCTAGAATTTTTAAAATTCACACTTCTTAGCTTAGTATCGAAAACCTATTACTAAACCTAAACTTTCATCCCCTATTTCCCCCCCTTAAAGTGGGAATTTCCAAAAATCCGTTCTTAGTGCTCCCCTACACTCTAGAAGGAACCTCTGTGCCAAGTTTCATGCTTCCAGGTCTACCCATTTAGGCTGTAGCGTGTCTGTCAGTCAATCAACATTTTTATTAAGTATGATGATCGAACTGATTGTCTTATTAGAAAATCACTTGAATTGAACGCAAGAAAATATTTTACGATGTCGCAAAAAAGCCAGAAAAAAAACGATAAAGAATAATAAGTAGAACTTAATCTTCATATCGCAACTAATGGAATAGGTATTATTAAAATAAACCGGCCTTCGGAATTCGATTCACGAATCTTAATACCTAAGCCATTGTATTTTGTATTCCACGTTAGTCCAAATTTAATATTTTTACTTCATACTCGTATCAGAACGATTTATATGCTCCTTGGATTGTCACCATTTGTTTCCAATAAGATACATATCTTACGAAAACATACCAATAGGAATCCGCCAAGGAGGTCGCTGCAGAAAAAGCTCGATGGTTATCTTAAAATCCGTGAATATACGCAATAAATCAATTTTAAGCCCGCAGTATTGGTTTTCAATAAAAAGATGTACATCTCTAGAGAATAATTGTGTCTCATTTATTTACCAACGCGATTATTAATTACTCATCGTAACAATTTCCAAGGAGATAAGCTTGTGCAATAATTCTTGCACCTATGCTTGCAGTGAAATATGCAGGACACATTTTATCAAGGTCTGTTATTTATATCGTGACATTTGTGACCGATCGGGGGTCAAATTTGAGTGCGATCGGAGCCGATTAAGACCCATTGTGGTCAAAGTCGCAGTGGGTTCTAGGTTAGCGAAAACCATCATCTTAATCTAAAATAAGCGAATTATACATGTAGGTTTCTAATAGGTGCATCACGTTATTCTTACCACCTTGTCAACCTCTTCGAACTTCAGGAAAAAAGGGTTCTCACTGAAAACCAAACATACCTACTCGTAATAGGTGGTGAGTATAGTGGGACGTCACATGACATCACCCGAGTTTGAACTTATTCTTCGCTATGAATTATACAGTGTGCTTGTACAATATTCTACTTAATCATAATGTATATTGTGCAATTTAGATACAAAATAAATTCATTCTTTCTTTCTTAGCGAGGTCGTCTATAGCCTGCGCCTGCACACGTCGATCGCCGCGCCATTAGACACATGAGCATCAATCATCCGTTGATGTTTTAATAACAATACGGGTAGCCGCCCTGATTAGGTGCAATTTAATTCAGCTAATTTGTTTTTACCCCGACCTACCCCGACGTCGCGTGGGACGCGACCTTCCACCTTATTTATGCTCTTATAAATAACTTATCTCGCGCCTGGACATTTAATATCGTCGCGTATTTATTGTTGTCAATAGCTCCTCTGTAGGAGGTGAAATAACATTGAACTTACTTGACTCGGGGAGACCGCAGACATTAAACCTATACTATGTTATGTGTATTGTCTGAAGAGAGTGATTGCATAATAGCCTAGATGGTTAGTATTAATAGCTGTGACGTCAGTTAATTTACGAGGATTCCGATTTCATTTGTTTTCATAATGTGTCCTAGAGGTGCCAACTCTTAGTTTGTATGTCCTTCCGATTATAAGCTAATACACCCACAAAGGAGGAATCTATTGAAATGTATTTCATAAAATGTAGTCTGGCATTCAAATGTATAAACGTATGTCTAGACATAAGAGGTCTACTGGTGCGTATGCGCATGTAGGTAGATAGAAAGATAGGTATAAAGCGTCGGTAGCAGGTTACTGCGTCTTATTGTTTCGCCGGCTTCTTTTTAGTTGCTCGCATTAAGTTCCTAACGATGACCTCGAATTTAAATGGTGGATCGCAAGAAAGGGGCCCGCGGAACTGGAAATTCGTCCTATCGCCCTTCGCTTGTTTTTACGTTTTAGGTATAAGCGCTAGGTTTTGTAACGGTACAGCCGTCACATTCGGCGCTGGCGTCCACCGCGCCACCGCCTCCGTTGTCATCTCGACAACTAATAACTCCGTTCGGCTCATAATTTATAAGACGGTTCGTGCGACCGCTTTTTACCTCTCCCCGTTGCCGACGTCTGGGAATCCGCAACAAAGACCGGGCCAGATTCCGTTTTGCATTCCGCAAGTATTCTTGTGCCGCGGATGCCTTCGAATTCGATGTTTCCAAATCAAAATTTGCACTGAATCGATCCGTCGGAGAAGCCGTTCGAATAAATAATTCGACTTGGTGCGTCATTTCCCACGCAGATCTCGTATTTAGTGATCTATTAGATGTAAGATATGTTTGTCATTGAGCCTAAAAGGTTTCATGTAGTCGTCACCATCACCGACTTAACTAGCTTTGTATCACCTTTTAGTAGTTTTCTATAGTACATTATGCGATTTGTTTTCACCTATCAGTAGCAGACATGAACTGAGAAATGGTTTAAAATTTTTGTTGTTGGCAAACAGCATCCATGCCGCCTCTGGCATTGCGGATGTCCGTGAGCGCCGCGTGTTAACCACGTTTTGGGAGTCGCGTCGTTTCTGCCGAGTACCTTTGTCCGCGTCGCCATTGTGGCAGCTCGCGGGCGTCGTACGCGAGTGACC
>LGAG01000730.1:137335-169043 GCA_001278395.1 Lerema accius
TCGTCTCGGCCCTTTCGGGTCGAAGCCGTTCGATCGGTTAACTCTTGGTTTTTTAGCCACATCGACCCGTTGCATTCCCGGCTTTACGACCACCTCGACTGACCGACGGCTGACAGGGGGATCGTAAAAGATCAGATTTTATTTCTTATTGTTCGCCTTTCGCGAAATCTAATTGAAGTCGGCGGGTCCGAACCCAACGCCATTTACGCGTTTTTAATTTTACTGCGCGCCGTACGCTGAATTATGTCGAACCGATAATGACAACTGGCTGAGAATTTGTTCATTACTTTTTATCACGCATTAAAATTTTAAACTGCTCGTGTGAGGCGAGAGGATCCGATGGACGGCGAGTGTCGAGCGGGGGCGCGCGTCCGCTCTTTGTATACCTATTTTTCTACAATTATTTTATTAAAAATATTTTCCTATTTTGTGCCGTGCGGCGCGGCAATAAGAACCCGCGGACGCAAATGAGGTTCGCATGCCGGTGAGTCTATTCGCTTCGATTAACTCCATGCCTCTAGACTCGTTTTGGAGGCTGCGCGCCCTTCCTACTTTTTACTTAGAGTGCATTCAGTGCATCAGCGTCGGCTTCGAGACGAGTTATTGGCCATTATAGGCAGGTAATTGACGTACATACAATTAAATTCGCACGACTTCAAAAACTAACTAATCTTCGCTTTGAATTAATCGTATCACCGCTAGCGTTAATAGGTGTTAATTAAACTGCTCTTCAACAACTTTGAAAGCATTACTACTACATTCATATTTCGTAATTGAACGAACCAAAGCGTGTTATTTCACAAAACTAAGACTAATTAGTTGTTGTCTCTCAGACTAAGGGTAGACGTTGAAAAACGTTCATGGTAATCCGGTTCTTTTAGTTGAATAGCGCTATAGACAATGGTTTGGTCGTAAAGAATAGAAGGTTCGAGTATGCTAGCCTGGTAGCCCGTAAGCCGGGGCGAGCTGCTTACTTTGTATGCGTCTCTCGTGGCTCTGCGTCACGCGTCTATCGGAAGCGCTAACGGCCGACTCGTATTTAAATACGTCGCCACTCTTAAATGAGCCTTTATTCCTTACCCATTCTTACCATTGAAACTCGAATTTTGAACCAACGAAGAAGGCAGCCGGCTCCTGACAGCTTGGCGGTGTGGATTCTCGACAATCGCGACATGCCTTTTAAACGAACATCTATTTTCTCATTTTGCGGGTTTCAAATTTTATGCCATCTTGTTTTTATAATTCCTTGGTAATTTATTTTTATTTACTTTAAAGGAAAAGGGTTCGAAGTCGTATTAGAAATGCAATATCGATGTAGTCTGTAATTGGAATAAATAGTAAACAATTTATCTAAATTCTAGTAATTTTATTTTCACTTACAAGTTTTATTGCTTGCGATGATGAAATAATGTACGTTGTTTAAATGGCAATCAAGTTCATTACATGCATAACTTACGCTTATCTTCTAATGTAGGGAGAAACTATCTACCAATCACTTGGGTTCAAACACCTCTCCTGTCCCTAACCGTCATCAACTGACCTACGAGTATTCTGCATCGAGGACTTCGTCGTCCTTTTTAACGCCATATTTACCCGACTGGGCAAGGAGGGAAATATTTTCCGAGTGTATGTATGTATGTCAATTTCCTTAGCAACGCATAAACGGCTAGACTATTTTACATAAGGGTGTCATTAGATTAGTATTGATTTTAAGAGAGGTCCCTCTTGGTTGTATGTAAAAAATACCATCCTAAATTTAGCAGGTTTTTTTGTTTTACTGATAATGATTACTAGTTAAAAACTGCCGTATAATTTTCTGATAAGATGACGTCGATCAGCATCTCTAAGGCAGCCCTGGAAGACTTATTGGAAACATTGGTGATTGTGTGAATTCAGTTATTGTGCAATCTGACGTGGAGACGAGTTGTACTAACACGGTGTGTTTGCATTGTGATGTGGCTGCAAACGCGTGCGCTTGCTTACATTTTTATCATTTTTACCTGTAAATGACTGTTTAGCTGTTTACTGTTATGCTTGGTTGGTACTTGAGATTTTAGAGGACAATTAAAAAAAGTTTATAGGTGAATATTGCAATAGAACCACTTCTAGAGAAGGAGAGAAACCATTAATTAAACTAGTATTCGTCTTTTTTAACTTAATACCAACAACAAACAAAATAGTATTTTGCCTCATTTACACAAGTGAAATAATCGAAATTTTTCAAATACATCAAAAATAAACACTGTGAAAACTGTAGTGTATTAATTAGTGTTCTTTGTTATGAGAGCGTATTCGCAGAATAATAACTAATAAATTATAACAAAGCATAGTAATAAATCTTCAACAAAATAACTAGTTGTCGTGTAGATATAGTTCAAAGCTGCCATTATCGGGACAAGGAAAACCAACTGCCGATATGGCAATAACCTAAAAAATACGCTTCGACGACGTAGGTATTTAAATTAATTTCGTTGTCAGATGTATTGCGCATGTTTCCAATGATTTTATAGCTGCGATATGGTATTTAAAGCTCTTTTATTCTTTTCAGGTAAATAATAGCTGTGCTTAAGAAGATGACTGCGTAGTCCGCGTCGTTGGTGAGACATTAATTTAATTTGTAAGGCTTCTTCAAGGAACCTTTAAAATAACTAGTTATTATATATTTAAAATTTATTACTATCTCTTTTTAGTACCTACCATAGTAACAGTACTTTATACATTTTAGCAGTTTAGTTGACTTTTTCTAGTCCATTAATTTTTATTAGTTTGTGTTTAATATGTCTTCATTATGCTAGGAAAGTGGCTTTGACTCGTACTGGAACAAAGTTTTAAGTTTGTTATTTATTATCCGAATCTTTACATATAAAAAATATTTGAACAGACGCATGTTTTTAATAGACCTATCTAATGATCCGCCGTGAGCTAAATACAAAAAAATGTATCTCCTCTATACCAGCAGGAGAAGTAGGTACTAACTTCTTTTATCGAGAATTACAGAGTTCTAGTCCTAAGGTTCTCTGAGCTAGGTCCAAGACAGACAGACAAACAGACGGACATGGCGAATCTATAAGGATTTAGATTTTTCTACGGAACCCTAATAATGTATAAGCGAACAAGCACGTAGTGGTGTGGTGTGGTAATTAATGTGTTTATCGTGGAGTATCGGCGCGCCGAGGTCGGCTGCTTTCTTGTATTGTGCATTTTCAAAACGAACTACCGACTTTTATTGTTCTTTAAAATACCTGCAACTACTTATCAGATATTAAAACAACCTTTGTAACTAAAGGTACGCAGTGTTACACGCTCAGACTCATTTTGGATTTAAAACCTGTTCGTAACCAAGGATTGATTTAATTGGCAATTCACGACTATCATAGAATTATTGTTCAATAATAAAAACTTAAAAACTATAAGTCATACGAGTATTAATAGCGCGGACAGAATGAGTAAACTCAATAAGTACAAGTGTCAATGACACCGTCGTAACGTCGGAGTGTATGAGATCGTGGATTGTAGCGATCAGCGGCGGCCGGGAGCGGGAATGATGCAATGATGATGCGCTGGGTGTCGGCAGGCGGTGTGCAACTGACCTATCCCACGATCACTTTCCTCTAAACTCAAAATGTAACCGTACCTATGAGCGGACAATCGTTTCCGGCGCCTGTGACGTCACGAGCGTCTCGCCGGTCGCCGCCCCTACGCGTAACCTTGGCGCTCGAGCTCGCTCGCGTCGCTACGTTCGCAGCCGCTTTCGTTTTCATCCTTTTTGGACAGAATACCGAATCCTAGCCACGGACGATCCCTCCCCGGCGCGGTCAACGATCCGCTCGGTGATCTGCCACACGAGCTGCGAGCGCTCTACCGACCGCGACGTGCCTCGCCCGCGGCCCGCAGCCGCACCGCCTAAACTCAATCGGCCGGATGCAAAAAATTATACATATCGAATGCCACTTATAATGCGAAATAAGAGCAAAACGCCCGGTAATTTTTCACACGATCCACGAGAGCATAGTTGCCCTAAGCGCGGCACGCCGGGGTGAGCGAACTCGCAGCCTGTAATTTCGGACCGCAAAAGGACCAAAACGCATCGAGATCGGTGATTAAAAACCTTTGTCGGTTCTACTAATATTTATATTTTCGCGATGCGCCCGACATCTAATTGACCGCTCGCATACTCGAGGCGAGCGAGGCTCGGCGCCGACCACCGACCGCCGACCGCTGACCGCCAACGCTTCATTAGTTTTCCTGGTAGAGAAATCATAAACTACTCCATTTTTTACGTGCAGTCGTATATGTCGAAACGTGACCCCGCCGCCACCGCCGACAAAGACCGCGGAATAGTGTGGAAAAATACATTCCGCGTTAGCCCGCGCCGTGTCCGGCGAGGCGCACAAGCACCCATAATCGTTTCGTTCGTCGATCAATAAGGCGCTAAAAATAGTGACTAAATTATAAATTATTGCAGGTGGCAGGTAACTAGTTTCAACTGCCTCTTGGGTACTCTCGATCCGCCCAAGGTCTGGGATATTGAACCTGGCCGGAGCAACAGCACGGCAAGGTCCGCCGCGAAAGAGACGGCTGCACTATCACTCATTGTTATGGGGGAAATGTCGCGGCCACACGCGCGCGCGCTCCGATCGATTGTCTTCAGTGACTAAACCTTCGACTCCTAATCCGCTCGGTATGCGATGCAAAGCGGCTGCCGGTTATAGAGCGATCCCGTAAGCACGATACGCACTTCCTCAAACAGAGTGTTGTGACGGAAGCGGGACAGCGGCCGGGGAGGTCGGCGCGGCCGCGCGCCCGACAGGGACGGCGAGAGGGCGACGGTTGCGCCGCGCCGCCGCGACGACAGAGACGGGAGAAGTGCATTGCGCTGACGCATCGCGATCGTCTGCACGCTCTTGTCTTTTTTTGTAGACGCTACCCCCGCGGCTTTCGGTTTCGTTGTTTATTAACGACGACCGTTTCGACGAATGTCGTTTACGCCAATATCAATCGTCCGTGGCGTAATTAAATACCCGAGCCGGACCGGTCGCGCCGTTCGGCATTTATGCGTTCCCACGCGGTTGATGTCATTTTAATTATGAATGGCGGCCTTCGGGGTAGGGATGCCGGCGGCGCGCTCCAGCCGGCTGCCGGTGCCGGGTCCACTGACCCACTGCCTGTGACCGGATTCCCGGCGCGAATGGATTTCGCTTCGTCAGCGCGCTCCGCGCACCATTCCCACTTCAATGAGCATTGTTCGCGATATATCGACTAGTGCGCCCGCGACCAGGAAGCGCCGAGCGGCGTGCCTCACGCGCGATTCGAAGGCAAACGTCTTAAGCGTTCGTTGGCATAATTAAAAATAAATAAATCGATTTCGGCATGTTAGCCGGCCGGCCCTCTCGCCCTCCTGCCGAGAGCGCGTGAACTCTTTATCGGCCGGGCGTGCCCACATCTCTCACTTAGCGAAACAAAAAGACCTCCGCGTCCGCAGCGCGACCACCGAACTAACTAACACATGCTATCGACGTGCGTCCAAAGCGTTAACAACGTTACACTGACACATTGTACTCGCAGTGCCGATTACCACGTGTCGACTTATCTCATCATCGGCTCAGTAGTGGAGTTCTCACGACGCGGCCGAGTGCGTTCACACCTATAAACATCGCGGCTCGGATCCGCGCTGCGTGGACGCGCTGCTTATTTGCGCTCCGCAAACATTCCTGAAGATAAGTCGTGAACGGCCCGCCTGTGCTTCCCACATCTGTCGCGACCTTGGCTCCTCGAGTGCGTCGTGTAACCCCCTTATCAGTCACGCTCCCCTTCGGCCCGAGCCGGCTCACCGGCGAATCTCACCAAGTTTTCCGGTCTCGATAAAATTATCGCCCTTATCGAGCAGATGCGAAGCGACGAGGCGCGCGAGCCTAGCGGCCTAATGGCGTTCGATGTTATGAAGCCTCTTTCACTATCGTTTCGTTAAGTATCTCCCTGGCGTGCGTCGGACCGCGTCCACGTGGGTCCGCGTCTCGTTAACATAATTACAGTTTTCGACTGCCCCGACTGGTTTCGGGTGCTCCGGCTGGTGCTTTTTATCGCCGCGCTCTAAATCAATGTTAGCGCTTGTGCGAAACCGAAAGTCGAGACGGCAGGCGGCGCACGGACCACGGAGTGGGAATAGCGACTCTAATCGACTGTGACAGAGTACAAAGCCGATCGTTAGCGAAGCGTAAAAATGAAAAAGTCGTCCGTGGAAGGAATACGGAGCGCAGCCGACGAACGCTTTGTTGACATTTCGGTTATGACTTATGGGCCGGCGCGGCGGAGGAGGCCTGCGCGGCGGCGGTCCTTCCGTGAGCTTTATTATTCCGATTATAAATTAAACCGTGCTCGTTAATCGGCCCTTTAATCCGTCTGGGCGTTGACTCCGGCCGACTCGACGCTGAATGGCTCACTCATCCACGGGAATGATAGTGTGAGCGCAGTAAAAGCGACGAGAAGCCGCGTTGTTTACGCGAGGAGACATATCGCCTGGAGGTGGTCCGGCGTGGCCGCGTGCTGGCAGCCGGCACTCGAGTCATCGTCCTGGAATGTGGCTGCATCTCGCTATAAAGCCTACGCTGCACCATCGCACCAGGGCCGGCCGGCTGTTATTTATTTAGCACGATTCTCGCCGCAGTTCGTTTACCGGAGACTAGATATCGACGTGAGATAATTCGGCGTTGGATTTTTTGTGCGTTATTGTTAGCCTCGAATGATACACTGCTTGAATATTTAGCGATATCCGCTGACTTCACCGCTTATAAAAAGTGGCCAATGTAATTAGTCGATAAAAATTCCGCGGATTATACACAGTTGTTACGCGGGTGTTGCGTAATTGGAGTAAACGACCTGAGACTTGTGTTGGATCCTCGAGAGGCCACACGGGCCACGTGGCGCCAGTGTGTGGCCGGTCGCCGGTCGCTGAGCCCTCCGGCCAATCTGTTGCCAGTAATTATGTCAACAAACGTTGTTCACAATGATTTACCACGTGTGGCTGTTCAAACACGGCGTAATTCAATGAACGTTACGTTTGATTGGGTGTACGATAAATCATTTATTTGATTTCCGATAACTGAAGTAGCTATAACCATATCTAGCAAATCTACAATCTACAATATCTACATAATAATGCCGTGTACATCGACAATGTTAACGATTACGCGTAAGCTTTTCGCATTGCAGTGCCGATTTATCGGGTCACCGGACTTACTTAGATTACGTTTAATAGTTCGGAGCGGATGAGAATGTCGAATTGGACTACGATCATCGCCGTGTCGGTACGGCGTGTAACGTTTTCGGCGGGTCGCGGCGGGCGATGGACGGCGCCCTTGACCGCGGCGTCGGCGTCGGAGTAAACAAATTGAATGAATCGCGTACGCTCACGTATGTGCCATTCATGTGTGCGCCGTTAACGCACGATAATTCAAGTGCTCGTATGTTCGCTAACAGGCGAACGTACGCCCGCGCCGTGTGCCGGACCGCGTCGCCTCCTGTCACCGGACGGAGACACGACAATCACTCTCGTCGATGATCACCTAGACACACTTCAGTTTAACATTACTTGTATGCTGTAGCTGTATGTAATCGTGGTGAAGGTCAGGCAGCGTCTACCTTTAACGAATGAACGATGTTGTTTATTTCTTTCTTAATTCAATTAGGATTAACTTTAGTTTTAGATTATTCATGTTTTTAAAATTTATTACTAGCAGAAGCATTTATGTTAGTAGATACGTATTTAATTAAACTTGGAAGTAAAACTTATTAAAACATTTTTTTTAAATATTAATGGAATAATTACAAAAAAATAAACCATATCTATAATAAAGACCGATATTTTAGAACTTAAATATTATTATTTATTTTTAAAACGAACAAGCTCGACGACCGTCTTAGCCGTGTGTCGCAGCGGAAGCGAGGCGTCACGGGCGAAGCGCCCTTGCAAGACTGCGCCGACACCAACACTACCGCGCCAACAAACACTGTTCCATCTCATTTGAAGCCATTTCCTCTGTTTGTGGTACTCGTACGCGACATTAATACGTTAAACAGTCGCTAGTAAGTGATATGGATTGAACTTTTATTGCGTTATGATTGGCGAGAGCGCTGCACGCTTCAAGGTCGACCGGCGTTGGAGCCCCCTACGAACTCACCGTGCTTCAATTACGATTTACATTTCATCGAATTATTGCGCGTCTACGATCCAAACTATAAAGCATTTTTTTAATGAGGCTACTAAGAAAACAAAATGTCATTAACTTTTTTGTGCCATTAAAGTTCTTTGAACCAATAACGATAAACGTAATTAAATAAGCCTCAATGATAGTAAATAGAATCATCTAGAATTAAACTTCGCAAAATAGAACGACGTAACTTTTGACGTACATATTACATTTTACATTTGATCGTGGCATCGGTTACTGGGACTTAACAATAGGAGCGGCATCGATCACAGATGAGCCAGTATAATCGTCACGCGAATACCTACAAGATTACGGAAGGTGCATGCGAAGTGAGGGGCGCGGGGCGCGGGGTCGACGGCCGAGCGCGCCGATCGCGACCGATCGCGCCCGAAGGTCAAGGCAGCCCGCAAGCTCAGATCCTCCACAACGAAAGAAAAAGTGACAGCCAAACCTGAATAGAATGCGAGGACGAATAAAAATGAAAGCACTGTTTACTTACACTTTTACTACTCATTTTGGACGTCTAGCCCACTCCCGACTAGCCGCGGAGTTTTATGCTGGCTCATCCGCTCGTCTTAGGTCGATTAGGGTTGCCAGATTTAAATATCTCACCTAAATTAACTTAACGAAGTTCTTGTGTATGAAAGGTATACTTAAAATTATAAATTCAAACTGTAGTAGGTATTTACTTATAAATCAATTGCAGTTATCCAGTGATTTAAATTTTTACATTGACAAAATAGTTGAAATATAACTTTTGGCAGTGAGATGAATGAACGTGAAAATGCGTGATATTTCAAATTATTATTGTGTGTAAGAAATTTTGTTCGGAGTCTTACATAAGGAAAAACATTTTTTTTATTTAATTTTTCTCCCTGTGGCAACCCTAATACCAATCGATGTCGCAGCAAGCTAAGTCGGTTATTTGATATGAAATTTAAGAGAATAAAGGCGCAATTTTTACGTATGTTTTTGTCATCGATTCGTTAGTCATTGTAATAATGACTTAGCTGATTTGCGTGCGTGTGAAAGATCTCGATCGTTGCTGGTATCCTGGTGTTAGGTCATCACTGGTCGACGACCGCTAATTTGTGTTACGAATGGCCACAATCAAAATATTAACCTATTTATTCGCGGTCCGACGCAAACATGGGATTAGCCGAACTGGTTGTTACACGTTTGTTAATAGTCTGAGACTGATTTTGCAATAATAATAATTATAATCGTGTTTATTACTGTGTGTGAATGTTCTCAAATTATTTCAAAAGTAATCGGAATCATTGATCAGGTGCTTGATAGATAATTCATTAAATAGCATTGATTTTAACGAAAATAAGAATTGAAAGTTATTTTCGAAATACCTTCCAATATTTTTGTAATTTTGTACGTAACGAGTTATTCACCGACTGGTGACATTTAGCATAACGATAAAAAGTCGATTGAGAAGTCAGATTAGCACGCTTCAACGCTTCTCGATAACTTATTGTAGGTATATACCACTTGAATATTCTATAAATAATTTAAAAGAACACTGACGTATATGTATACCCATAAAGGTTACGTTTACTTGTGTAATTAACGTCCCATTTATCCGTAACTCTCGTATCTGACGTGTCTAATTATACCACAATTAATAACGAAAAGAAATACTCCTAGAAAAGGTTTTTCGTTGGTTTATATAACGATTGAAAGTTCGTTTTGACCTTTTTGCTGCTACAGGGATGACACCAAAGAAAATTGGAAACTTAGAATATTTTTTTTAGCTACGCATTATGTCCCACAGGGAGAGAAGATTCTCTAGACTGAAAAGTAATGCTAATTACTAGACGCGGTCAAGTGTAAAGAAAAGAAGAAAAACGACCAAGATGATTTCTGCGAAGGTAGCCACTCGGCGCCCGCCGCGGTCGACCGTATGTCGGTGTGTTTTGTACCTTCAAATGAAATGGTAAAGGTAAACAATTAACATGCCCAGTTTACTTCAGTTAGCAATGACACCAACATATTTTTTTTATTTTTTTTTTTATTTTTTTTTTATTTTTTTTTATCCATATTTTATTTTTTTCCTAATGCAAGGAACAAACTAAGACCAACTATGAATGGTCTGACATTGACTTGTGTTGTTGTTTGATCGATAAACTATGTTAAGTTAGAACTTTGATACGCTTTTAATTTTAATACATACTTCTTTGAACTTACAGATCGTTTTTACTGCGTACCCATCCATATCTTGAATAAGGCAGATTTGCATGAAGGATAATATGATTCTTAGGTTGTCCAATTTTGTGGACTACAGATTTGTTTAAATCTTATGTGCCATTAGAAATGTCAACAACAGACGTTTGCTGTCATATTTTCCTACATAACCTTACCCTTTGGCTATTCATGATTTATATTCTCCAAGTTAACATATTCCTTTTTTACTTGCTCCCAAAGGAGACAAACAAACCGCGCTTTGTCTCGCACAGTATCGGGTTTTGGACGCAGAATCCTAATTAAAATGTTTGCAATCCGATCTCCCTGCTCACTCGATCGGTATCATTTTTGTTTAATGGTGCGTTCTTCGACCGATTTCTGATAAATGCCTCCGAGACCCCAAATTCTAACAGTGTGGTCACATGGACCATTTCTAGAAATCTGATTTGCTTATCTGATTTGTTTTACATTGATTTGACCTCTGTTTTGTTTTTACTGAGACTTGTTATTGTTTTATTCTGCTTTCCAAATATTTCTTGCGAGTCATGCTGGTCTCCGTCGTTTGTCTTCATTGTTAAGGTGTTACTTGTTTTGAAAATATTAGGGCGAGTAATAAATTGGGTTAAGTAAGTTAAGTTGATGTTTATCCCAGTTACCTACATGAAGTTTTTAAATATAGAACAGTAGCTTATCTACAGAATAGAAAAGCATTCAAGTATATTTCAATACCTTACGGCCGAAGTAATCTTTATACAGACGTATACGACGCTCCTCAAGAATATAACAATAGGTCTGATGAACAAAATATCTGAAATAAACTTGATCTAGAATTCTCAAGCCCTGTCAGAGCCGGAATAGAAAAGGACCAATTATAACCAAGAGAAGGTGGATGCATAGATGGAATACTTACTTGTAAGTTTTTTACGCTATACTGATCGACATTACCAGGCGAACAGCAACGCTTGGTACTCAAACGAGTTTAACGTCGCATTGTGTTCGTTACAAGCTTCAACGTGAGTTCGTGTATTATTTATTGTTATGATCAGACTAATTTTTTCACAGTTTAATCTAATTTGCCACGCAGCGCGGCTCGAATTGGGCTAACGTATAAACGTTACATACCGGCTTTAAGGATTAGTTGTATGTGTAACTAGAAGATACTTTATTTAGAGGAACGCAGAACTAGAATGATGTATCAAAATTATTTTAATTAAACATTTCAGATATTCTCGGTCTAGATTTCCAATTAATTTCTGAATTTGACCTCTTTTACTTACGTGACTACGTCAGAAACATTGGTGAGATATAGTTTTCGATAATATGGTCACTGTCTTTGGCCTTAATTTCGTTACCAATGCTTGAAGTATCCCAAACTAAACATATTGAAGTACAATTTAATTCAATTACTAAATCGACATAAATTCTGAAGCATAATATGAGATGGCGACGGCTCTAAATTTTATAATCATAATTACGTTAATAAACGTTTAACTAACGTCTAATGATTTATTTTATAGCTTATCTTTACTCGTTTGAGATAAGACACGTCAATCGTTCATCGGGAATTTTGTTGTTCCAACATCTTATATTGGAATAAACTTATGATTTATCCTGGAAAGGACATCGTACTTCTAAGTTTTCAACCGACTATGAAGTGACTAATGCAACATCTTGTTAACATGTGATGCATCTATGCTTCCTTGGTACTTTATAAGAAGCTGGTTTACAATTAATTATTTAAAAAGTTAAGACTAACTGCGTTTTCTTCTTTTTATTGTTATTCATAAATATGTATTCGTAGGTATTTATTATTTGTGTCTTATTTTAATTTCAGGTTTTTAAGATCTTTGATTATTTTAGTGGTTTATTAATACCGGTTGTGTTGCTCGAAGATTCATATTGATAAGCAACGTTGAGCACGGTTGACAATTGGATGGATGACCGCTAGTGGTGAACGTAACCTTTTCTGTCCTTTAAAAGGCACATTTGACGCCTTGCTTGGTTATTATTATTAAAGAAGCAAACAAACTTTTTGTTGAATACCTGGGCACAGTTGAACCCAGACATACTTAATCAGGGGTAAGCCGATCGTTCATAGACTTGCAGAAATATTCCACCAAATTAGTCAAATCCCATCGATATGATTTATGATTTTCTGCCAGGTTGCTTATCTAAAATGTGGGTTAATTTGATGCCGAAAATTCAGGAATATTTGCTCAAATGTGTGAATTGAATTTTCTTTGAGTCGGTGACGAAGCTATGTGTAGTATTCGATAGTACAGTAGGTACTACAGTGTCGGATGCACCTAGCCGACTAAATGTCACTCGGTGAGCCGCCGCCGCTTTTAGTCGCTCCAAAATAGACCGCCCGCGTTCATCAACCCCTCACATTCGTCATTGCTCCTCCTCAGCTCGACTGACCTTTACATCGCCGCGCCTGTTCGTTAACACCCGACAAACCATCACACGCGACCAGTAATGGACTCCGACCACGACGATATCTTCGCGCCCACCATTTAAAAACTTCCCCTTCTCGAATACCGTAAATTTATGCCGTAAATTACTATTCATTAGTGAACTCATTTCCACAAAGACGATCAACGTGTAATTTGGCGCTGTCGAATCCGATCCGAAATTAATTGAGTGTTCGTTTCAAACGTAATCCTGACCGCAACGATACTTCGATTTCGATCCGTCATTATGACGCCGCAGCAAAAACTTTTGACACCAGAATAAAAAATAACAATCGATTATTTAATCTCGGTCGGATCGGTCTCGCGAAATAAATTCGCGATCGGTAACAAGCACGATCGGATCTTTTGTACGCGACAGGGGGCGTGAGTGTGAAGTCAAAGGTTTCGTAATCGCTGCAGTGGCAGAACTTCCAGCCGCTCGTCGAATGCCCAGCTGAATGTTTGTAAACAACTTTGTAAAGTTTACACTTTTTTATTCTCACTCTCAGCTGTTATTACGCAACCGAATCGAAGTTTTATCGAGGCGGGCGAGCTAAATAGAACGCGGGGGGCTCGGTCAGTCGACAGTGATGTCTCGCACGTTTTTGCTTTTTCATCGATCACACGTAATCGTTACGCGATCGATTCGATCGGATCGTAGTGATGCGCGCCGGCCGATGCGTCACGAAAAGATTGGACATCGACATTTCTAGCACTGCTGTTATTTCTAGCGGCGTCACAGACGTGAGGCGCCAACTTTAGATTAGACAGGGCTCATCTGCATTCAGGAGTGCTATTTGTGGAACTTAATAACAGTTCTCCATTCAGGTCCTCAGACTGCACACGGATGTGTAAGGTATGTTCTGGAATTCTGGGAAGATTTTATTTGTAACTTTTACAGCTGTTTACTGTAATATTGGTAATGGTTAGTGTCCTAGGTAAGCGATAATCGGTCGACAGTTTCGAAGGTCGAAATTGGCGAGACAGTCGTAACTCGGGCAGTTCAGAATGTCTGCAAGATCTGAAGCACGTATGTTTTATGTTTTTAGGTCACAGTGTTCGGCCCATTGTATTCTCTCGTGTGGGAGTATGAGTAAATGTTCGAAAACTTTTTAAACATAATTATGTACTTTTAAAAGTAACAGAAATATACACGTGAAGTGCCTAATTTTCCTGACCTTATGTAACTTGAAAATGACGGAAATATTTTTACTTTTTGCCAGTAAAAAAACATACAGAGCTGACTGTAACGAAAGTTCGTGTCGTTAGAAATTTTTGGGGAAAGGGTGGGGTAATTATCGTGGCTATCAAACTATTAATTAACTGTTTAATTCTCAAAGTGCACAGCAGTCGAAAAACTTTTTAAAAATACCAACATAGGTAGTATTTCATGTATGATACATGCAATACACAATGTAAATCACACTCGGCCGTACGCCACCTACCTAATTTCCACATAATTGATCGTAAGTGCTATGACGCGGCTAATGAATAAAGTTCCGTTATTCAAAGTTAATGAATGGAGTGCCTTTAGTATACCTACCTGATGTTTTTAACACTTGATTTTAAATCATTTTTGACCAAAATATCATATTTTTAGCATTCTTATGTATCAATTGGTATCTTTATTGTATCTGCGATCCTCAAAGAAAAATAAGTACCTGATGTTTTTTTTACTAATTTCTTAGTTGAAATTTTGGATACAAAATCACTAACTAATCTGCCTTCTTTTACAAGGTTGAAGAGTTCCATTCCAATGAAATGTTCGTCTGTCACTGTGTATTTGAATTTCCAGACCAATTATCTTATATCTAAATGTACCTACATTTTATCTCGTTTGTTCAACTTTGCTCAATTTCATTTAGAATGTTCAAAAAACTTAATCTAAAAACCGGCTTCAATTTGCGTACGAAACCTACTAAAAAAGAATGTTATGTGTATGTATTCTGTGCTTTTAATACTAGGGTATCATAAAAATCTATTCTTTCTAAGCAAACTTCTTTCTCCGTACGTCGTAAATGAATCAGAAATTTTATGAAGGATTTTCGATAGTTATACGAGTACTAAGGAGCTGTTCAAGTGTTACGTAACGCAATTTAAGAAAAGGGGGTTCTTGTTAAATGTTATGATGCGTTACATAAGTCGGAGGAGGGATCTAAAACGCGTTACGTAACATTATTTTTTTATTACTAAAAACTAGAGAATTTAATTCTTTAATCAATTAAATAATATACTAATTCCTTGAGTATTTAATTTAAATCGTCAAGGTATATTTGGCTATTTTAGCTGACTACCCTCTTTATTACACGCTTAGTGTACGCTGCCAACGAACTAAGAACAGAATTTAAATGATACAACTTTAACACAGTAATTTCTACGAATTTCGGAGCTACATTGTATTTTTCATCCCTACAGATTTCAGTATAAAGTAATCCCTTGCGCTAGAATTATAGTTAGTAATTTTAAAGTCTTGCGACTAACGGATTCAGTTCAAACAATACGAATAATTAAATTTCATGCGTCAGACAACATCAAACTTAATAAAAATATTCGAGTTACTCTTATTAATTGCACAATTATAACCGTCTGGCAGCTTTGGTCCTTAATGGCGATGATGTTATGTTGTCCTGTTACTCTCTCTTAAGTAATAGGTATTTAAGTCAATAAAACAGCCTGATGTGTTCAAAATAAGACCATAATTCATTAAGTCAGACTATAGACTGCAGACTCGCTCAATACCTAACCCTAACTGACAAATGTCAATATCAGCTGTGTCAACAGCTTTTCTTCTGAAATGTTGCTGCATCAAACGTGAGTTAGTGTAGGTTTTGTTTTTTTTAAATCGATGAATTAAAATTTAAGTGTTTCTCTTCTCCACTCTAGGGGTACATTAATCTCAAACCTGTACGTGCCTGAATTATTCATATATTAATATAGATACTCGTATTATGGCAGTAAACTATCGGCTTCCTAATATCCTAATTAATAATATAAGTAATGTAATATAGCGAATGTTCAACAAGTGATGCCCGCGGGCTTACAGGCAGATTACGGGATTGTTTTATTTGTCTTCCATGTTGTTTCAGATCTAAGTATAACTATTTGATTTCTAACATATTAATTTAGTACTCGAAACTAACCACAGAAGGATTCCACTAAAGTTTTTATTATCAATAAACAATGGTGGGGTAAAAGTTTTCTGTACGTCGTGCCAGAGTCAATATTATAAGTAATTCTATTTCAGTTAGTACCCTCCCAAGTCCCTTAGAAGCCAGGATTGACCTAGCCGCGCTAATATCACACGGATTTAGTCTGTAGGGAGAGCGTACAAGCGTGTATAGAATATTGAAGGTTTTGTATAGACCACCTGTAAAGGATTTTATAAGCCACGAGGCTTGATATACGCCTGTAATACGGTGACTGGACGGATATTATTCCGATCTAAAATATATCTACTATGAAAATTTCGTATGATACCGGTTTAAAGGCTAGCTAATACTCGGTAACGAAGACGTTGAAATGTCAAGGGTTAATACGTATACAATTCGGTAGAGGTCGCTATTTTGTTTTCATTGACCTGAGCAAAATTTGCAATAATCCTTTAAATTGTATAACTAAAACTTCTATCTAATTTTTCTCAGGTACAAAAAGTGTTAATTGTTATTGAAACCGAGTGTAACGTTACCGTAAACTGCGCTGAGTAGTGATATATATATATATATATATATATATATAAAAAAGTAAAGTCGACCCCACTCCTTACATATGAAGCGAGTACTTGCTGGTTCGATTCCCGTCCGGAGCAGATCTTTGTGGCAAATAAATGTGTGTTCCCAGTTCACGTGTGTTGAGTCGCCACCCATAAATACAGGGAGTCCTAGAACGGGGCTACGAGTTTGTAAACGATATTTAAAGTAAATAATTCAGTAGGTATTCGGGTCCTAATCATCAATAACAAGAGTGTTGTTATTATACAACTTTGGCGGCAAGTCGCCACTGTTTTTTCTGATTTAATGAGTTAGATGTGCGCGATCGACTGGAATACTGTTCAACTACATGAATTAACTTTCTGGTTTTGTTGTAATATCAAATTATTATTCTTGTGGAATTCAGTGAAATATATTATCGTTTTTACGCTTTATAAATGTTAGCTTCTTTTATTAATATCTTTTTTTAGTCTGTTTATAAGCGCTTATCGCCCAAGGGTTGTTTTGATCCTCGATGGAAAAGTTAAGCAAGTTTTCCGCGGATTGAGGTTAACGATCGTAAAATTTTATTTTTTTATTGCTAAGATACTTAATCGTAGCTAATGAATTATTTTTATCGTTAGGTAGAACAAATTTAAGTCCAAAAATGTTTTAATCGTTTACCTAATCAGTGTTTTCATCATTTTTAGTTCCCGACCTTTCTAGCAAGTGCAACTAATCCAATACGTTACTTTTATCTGATCTTTACTTACTGTATCACTAAGATATACAAATATGATTTTAGGCAGAAATACATTATATGCAATGTTTAACACATAACGCACCAACCTCCACTCGCAACGGGCGCCTTTTCTCTTCCAATTTATCACGTTTTGCGCATTTCTCAAAATCCAAACATACTTGCGCAGCTTCGCGGAAGCCGAGAACAAATCTGCGTGTCCCTGTCGTCGTTGTGTAGTCGTTCTGTCGTCGCTTTGTTCATACAACGGTCGCAATTATTGTAAATAAAGGGGTGGGGCCGACAATGAACTCTGTCTTCGAAGTTTGCACAATGAGTCGCGTCACCGTCTCAGAGCTCGCGCACACGAGTTAGCGATGCGAACGCGGTAATTATGAGTATGTTAGATGTGAAGATTGCTGCTTTTGTCCCTTAGTTTCATTCAAATAGTGGCGATAGTACTGAAATGCAGGATGATTTCTACGTTAGATTCATGGTAAATTTGCTGCGATACTTCATATCTTACTGACTAGTCATTTGGGTAATGTTTTTCGAGAGAATGTAGGTATGTCTATTTCTTTGATACGCTCTACAGATAAAACCGTTTGTACAAGGGTGTAATTAGATTTAGTATAACGATAATAATATTGAAGGTAACTTTCAATAGCTCAGCCACGAGATAGTTTTATTGTAAGCTGTCTTTCAGTAGTCAACCGCCTTAAATCCTTGTATTAAAAATTCCATATTTTAAACTGTCTGCTGAGTTATAGGTATGAATTGCAATATGCCGGAACCTAACAGATTGGGATGCTGCAGTGGGCAACGTGGGCTGAGAGGACATTGAATTTTTTATGATTATAAATAGCATCAACTTCAGTCCATACTTAATGTTATAAATGCGAAAGTTTCTGTTTGTCTTTCATATTTTCACGACCAAATTACATGGCCAATTGTGGTGTGATTTGGTATGAAGTTAGTTTAAAGTTTCGCAGTAATAGGCTAATGTTATGTCTTATAACTTTTTGTGTGCCAGCATCAATATTCACGGACGGTGTCTCAAGGTTTTGAATAAAACCTCTTCAACGCTCAAATATCTCGATCCGTGAATCATACCTAATCCAAGGTTATATTCGAGTGCCGTATGATCTTGAACTTGTAACGTACGCATTGCGCGACGTACAGGGTCATTGTCGAAATCTCAAGGCCAATGCCTATCTTAAGCTTGCTATAGACTGATTGTTTCTAGTAGTCGACGTACGCGATCGTATGAGCATATTGCTTCAATACTTGGATACATACAGCGGTTGGATCGCACGTAACTGCGTGAAGCTAACTAGCGCCGACTGGTTGAAACAGTTCGTCTATAACCAGCTTTATTATTAAGTTAGCACATTGATGTTAAGGTGGTGATAGACTAGCTCTGAGTGTTCCCACGTGTCGAATATTCGCTGCGTATTCGCAAACATATTGTAGGTTTGAATTTATGTTTCATTTTCTAATTGATTCTATATGTATAAAATTGTTGGGTGCTCTTAAGAATATGCCAATTACTAATTATCGTACCTTAATATCGTGGTTTCACAACCGGAGTTTTACTATAGGAAACTATCACATTTATGGCTTAGGCTCTGGTGCCGATGTTAACGCCATAATTGTAGCAATAACCCGTTATTGAACCTCATTGGTAATTAATTATAATAGTACGATCACTACCAATTTTAAAATAGGTTCGTTCAAGGACACAGGTTGCTATAGACGGTTGCTTGGTTGTGGTTGCTACCCGGTTACCGGTTGCCGTCTGTCTATCGGCATTCAGCAATGCGAAGGGTTAGCACAAAGGAACTCGCCTATGATTATAGTCTAGTTTTTATTATTAAACCGGCTGCCTATAGAATGTACTGAGCTTAGTAACGCGTAGTATTATTTCGTTATACCGAGGGTCAAGCAATTCTTGTTACCTGATAGTAGTTAGTCTTAGGTGGGTATGCAATCAAATATTATGTAACGTAGTAACTTATTTAATTATTTTTTATTATCTGTGTGTGTGACGTACCAATGCATGATGTGTGTAATATATTTTCTAAGTTTAATATTGTTGAAAAAATGCTTAAAATGCTTTCTGCACTTTACCAATTAAACTTTAATTATCCCAAAAATTTACGTGTCCGTATTATTGTTGAAGCTGTAGCTGATATGCATGTCTGATCTTTATCTTAAAAATTATTATATCTACTTTAATAAGAATATAGATTTCTAGTAGAAAAACGGCGAATGTTCGCAAATATTGCGAACATCGAGAACTTAAACGCGAATGCGTAAAGGTCCTTAAACGAATTTCCAAACTTATTATAAGCTTAGTGTTATGAGAGCGATAACTTAGGTGTTATGTTTCATTTCACAAACACAAGTTACGTGATTGTTATACCTATATGTTTTAGGTTGAAATTCGATAATGTTTTTAGTCCTCGTGAGATGCATCATCCATAAAATTCGACCTAAGATGCGTTCAGAAGTCAAAGCACCTACTGAGTGCGGTGATCTCCAAAATAGAATCATTTTCGGTACGTTGACGTTACTCTCGGCTTTTGATGGTGCCCTGGTAACGGCGCTCACTTTATATAAAATTAAGCTAACCAGAATATAGAGATTTTCACGAAATGGGTATTGGGTACCGTTAGGTTGAGCAGGTATTTTACGTATTATCTCAAAATTTAAGGTTAAATAAAAGTATCTAAAGGTTAAGAAACTAATGATTAGTCAGTTATTTTAAGCTTTATCAATTTCTTTTTCTGCTAGTGCATTTCTGAACAAGTGACGAGGTAATCAATCCCATCTAATTTCTCGGCTTAAAAGATTTGATATAAGATATTCAAGGTTGCTCGGCCTAAATTCGTCTCCTTCAACGGTACCCCTAATGAATTCATACAATGAACTCTCTTTTTATGCAAATAGACAACAAACACAACGTCAGTAACCAAGGAATCATCAAGAAGTATTTCCCCTTCTCGTCAGCTTATGACAAAAAAAGAGTTTTTTGCAGTAATAGAACAGACTCACTAGCCTTAATATCTTCCACACTTGGAAGATATTATTACGCTAAATAAGGCAACAAAAGAATAAATAAAAGAAATAAAGGGAGCATTCCATTCCAGCTCAGTTTTCAGGTATTTCCATTTTAGATTGGCCATGGTCGTCGGAGACATGACAAATTCAAGTGCGTGCCGCTTCGCAATAATAACGTAAAAAAATATTCCAATACATTATTACTGGCAGTGCGTCTGTGACTCATCATGGTGCGTTTACCTCGTAATAGGTTTTATAGAGGACAATTTATAGCTCGGGCGAACAAGGCAAAATAAACTTGATTAGAAAAACTAAGGGCCGAGGAGGGTAAATGCACTCGAACTCGAATCGAACAATACCTCCGAGAAAAGTTACTATAAAAGATCTCATTCGTAAAATGACGTGATGTTAACATCAAGTCGAGATCAACATACTGTTTTAACACGCGCTGAGAAATTTCGTACAGTATTGTATTATGCAAAAAAATTATAACATGAACTTGATATTGATACCTTTAGATCAGCTGTTGGTTATTATAATTTGCCTAGAAGTCACGGGATCTTTTCTCGGTTGAAGCATATAGGGCAATATATCTTTCAGGAATCCATAAATCCAGTATCTAAGTGTGCCTAAGTTAATAAAAAACAGAGAAGTAACATCCAAAGTTCCTTATGTCACACACATAAAAAAGCAAACTATATGGCGTAATTCTCATAGCTCTTCATAACCGATGTCTATCCAATCCTATCCAAGATAGCGGACTATCCTCGTCACAAGATTTCTTGGCAAACATCAATTAATATTGCAATCTTTGAAGTACGCCGTTGACAAACCGATGAGTTTAGGCACCCGACTGTGTCTAGACGGCTGATCTGCTCTAGCTGTTTAGTATTCCTTATTATTTCATTGTAAAAACACATTTATGCAATGAGTCAGTCATAGTGTCTCACACGATACAAATGAACTTGTGATATCGATCAAGTATAGCTTATACTTTTGGGTTTTCGACAAACTCAATTTATAATATGTTTAGTAGGTCAAATATTTGGGATTTAATATCGTATGAAATTATTAGTGACCGGAAAAAACGAGGAAAATAATTCCTCAGTACAGTCAACGACATTAGTCAAGTGGGATCGAAGTCAAGCGTAACTTATAGTAATATGATAAAATGGTTTCGTAAGTAGCTTAATACATTTATGATTGTTTATAAGACATTCTTACATTGATGTTGAAAGTATTGCTGAAGTAATGAACAAGTAGGAAATGGCATTTATTAAAAAAAATGTATAACGATTAAAATATATTAAACTCGCGAGCCCCGACCAATGCACCGTCAAACGAACCTTATGACTCACAAATACCGCGTACCTGTAACTTGTTGAAGCTTTAAGGAATGCGAAACATCCGTTCCAAGCTAGAATTATAAAGTAACTCGCCCATTGTCATCAATTTCCTTTTACATTGCAGCGAATAGTAAAAATACGAGATTGTAGAGTTTGATTAGGACATCACGTCGCTTCGATAGACTAGGGTTGTGGTTCTCAAAGTGGGCAATAACGCCCTTGGCGATGTCGCGCTTGAGCCCTTTTGAGGCAGTAGAAAGACAAGATAAAATTAAGGGTCAATTCTATGGGTTCAGGGCGACGGCGGCTGATCAAAAATTTAGTTGTATGCTTTTACGATATTGAAATTAAAATCAAACAAACTTAAACGAATTCCGCAAAAAAGATAAGATTAGCATCAAGGCTAAATAAATATGTGTACTGAATGATTATCTAAATGTAACTTAGTGCTTCCAACTTTACACACAAACAGATACGATGCTACATGTGTTGTCTCAAAATTTTACTTGTGTTTATAATAAAGGTGAGATTACTTTGAGCACCTCTAGTATAGGCGGAAACGGTGAATGTTTGGCAATAAGCTCGTAGACGCGGCTTATCACTAGACGTTCATGGTGCCCTGGTACTTATGTCTATCGTTCGTTTCCTTATCAATGAATTAAGTTCGTATATACATAAATATACTTTATTATACCCTAGTATATACAATAAGGCGATTGTAGCGAGTAAATGTCAAACAGCAGACCGAAAGCTTTTCGCCGTGGCCTATACCTAAAAGAACGTTGATATTTCGTGGGTGACGTAAAAATACACAATACCCGCCGCCTTTACCGAATCGAATAGGTTTGTACTAAAATAGCATTAAACACGGGCCAAAGTGAGTTATACAGGGTTCCGTATCATTGTGTAAGAGCCGAAGAAATAATGTTTGTTGTGTAGGAATCAACTTTAATGTAGGGTGGGCCCGTAGTGTACGATGCTTTTTGAGAACTTTGTAAAAGGTTTCCTCCCAAATTCTCTGTCCAAATAAGTCTACCTTGTGACGTGCCTCTGTATCAAATGCATGTGTAAGTGTTTGTAATTTATTGACTTTTTACAATTCTTCTTTACGTAAACGATAACTATGCCTAATCTCAGACTTTAACTTGCTAAGTTCTAGTGAAACACTAAATGCATGTACGAGTATGTCTCCCTCCAACTGACGCGGAAGACGAGGTAAGGTCTATGTCAGTGCACCGCCAGATAACGAGGTTGACATCCGATAACACGAATATTATCGCTCTAATGTAAATCTCTGCGGTTACAAAAACTCACCCATTGCCTAATCTAACGACTTTTGCTTTATTTACTTTGTAGAAACTTGAACATTGTCATTCTTTCTCGAAGTTACATGTTAATATAACCATTTCGTATGATATTTGAAACAATCGTTCATTGTGAATGCGAGAGTAGTTGTTTATTTGTATGTTACATTTTCATGTATTCTTGTATCGTAGTATAAACAGAAATAGAACTACGACGAAGAATAAAACGCCTGACTTCCTCACGCCTTCCTGAATAAATCAAATTTCATTCACAAAATTATCTAGCACAAAGAGATCGAGTAAACGTATCGAGCGAGCATGCAGATACGAGCGCTGACATATTTAACGAAACTGTTGTATTATTTATGAAATGTACGAATGTAAGGAATCCAGTGCGGTGACCAACCGCGGATATCGTACCTACGATTGTTTAACGAGTACCAGGCGTTTATAAGCTATCAGGAGCATACTAACCGGGCAAGAGCTCGGTGATTAGGAGCGTTTACCGTGAGAGTTGGCGACGAGCCAATCGGGCCACGACGGTGCGTTAACCCTCGCGCGTACCTCGTAAAGATAATTAACGGCGATTGTTTTTATACGCCACTCGAACCGAAATTCGACAATATTTTGACTGGTATCCCCGCTTTAGTGGACTGCGACGTGGCTTATCGCGCGTTGCGTGATTCAGAATGTCCTCATGAAATTGTCGGCATATTGACGTTCCGCCCCAAACTGTTAGCTCTCAAGCTTGACCTTGGCTCCGACATTATCTATGAGTAAATAAATCTGCGATGTGACTGTCTATTTGTGCGGAATGGCTACAAGGCTAAATAATAAGAATATGTTTGAATAATATTTATTTGCGGTCAATATACTTATATGGTATTTTTTGTGACCTATTATGTAATCTTGATTAATTACAATTATACAAGTGCTAATAGAGTAACCAGTTCTCGTAAAGTTTGCATAGATGCTTGTCTAGTTAATGACACCTACATAAAAAGGCATAATATACTATGATGTTGTACAATTGGTAAATTGATTGATGTCTGTCGATAAAATCAATGTGGGTATTATTAAGGCATATATTTCCTGAACTCAAGTAAAGTTTGTTACTCATTCCCTCATAAATTATCTGGTTGCCAATCGTTAGGTCAAGGGCATAATAAAGGGCAGGGTTTTAGAAGTACTCCAGAGATCTTACCGGTGTATTCACGCTGAAAAGTGCTTACAATACCTCGTTTGGTAGCATTAACCTTTTGGGGATTAAGTAAAGGTATATTTGTTCAGGACTGTACCTGGATTGAACTCCAGATTGTTCTTAAATGTAGGTACAGGTAGGTACATAGTACACATCTGCGTAATTTCACACCTGTCTAATGTGACGTATGACGTGGCAAGGCCCCGAACGTTGAACTGTAGTTTGGCTAAAGTATCGTTTTTTGTTTGGGAAACTTCTATAATAATCTAAGAAATAAAACAAACGATTCCTATACGTTGGTAAAGAATGAAACTTACGATCATAGTTACGGAAACTAAAGTTTAGTTGGTTGTTACAATGTTTGTAAATGGTAAACAAAGTTGTTTCCCTACCTTACCGCTAGTGGCGCTGTTTACAATAGGTGACGAAAGTTTTCCTGAAAATGTATACCTTGTTAGTGTTAACTATTAGTATCTTCTAAATTATTTTTCACTTTTGTATTAAAAGAATTTATGTCTGATAAAAAAATACACACATCAACAAAATCTAGGGATATTATATATTTCATCAAATATGTTCTTATTTCTCGTAAAAAATTGTATTATAAACAGTATTATCAGATTATTTCTCCTATTATGGTAAGCTAAAGAATATGTCAAAACTAGATTCCTTAGGTGTACGTCATAGTTCGATCCTGCTAACCCACTGGCTTAATTCGCTACATCCACAAATTTATAAGGAAAGGAAAAGTGTCCTATCGACTTCCTAGCCTCATTTTGATACCCGGTGATTAGTAACATAAATTTAAATAAATAAGACGCTCTTAAAAACGGAGTCATCAGACGACGAATCCTTGTCGGGTCATTGACTGTTATTAAATTATAAATTATCCGATTTAATCTCGAATCCGGTTGTTTTGCGTTGGTCTAATACCTACGGTCTATCTGCAGGTCACCTACGTGTCTGGCATTAGGTAAACTTTGATAACTAGTTTGGACGCCGGCACCGCTCAACCATATTGTCGGTGAAGATGGTTATCGACACGTTACGTTCGCGTGCCGCTCGATGTGTCACGATCTTTATATTTTGGTTCACATGGACGAAATCGCTTTGGATATAATAACATACTCGTATGTATACACATATTCGTCAGATTATTTCCTGATGGTATCATTCAGTTAACTCATACAGCAGTTTTAGCCGTAGCCTTGTTCACTCCGAAGTATTAATGCTAAATAATACTGATCAAGTTACACGTAGAATTTTTTAGTACGTATTTACTTACCAAAACAAAAGTCAGTTTTAAGCTACACACGGCAATGGGCCAAATGTTTTAATGCAAAATTCAAATGGATATTCATTATTATCAGGGCTAAAATATACTTACATTTTTTAAATCCAACTGATTCACAACCTGGTAATTTTTTACGTAAAAGTGTAATAACAAATCAAATACAAAACATTCACTCACACTACACGACATAAATATCCCGCACGACATCAGAATTACTCAATAAAATCCGCGAACCATCAGGTATTTTACGAGCAATCAAAGTAAATACTTACTCACAATTCGGAATTAAATCTTGATTAACGCACAATAAATTATTTTAACACTCTTGGGAGCTCGCAGCGCAATGGACCGATGGAACGTTTAAATCGTAAATGAAGATGCAAAGATTTTAAAAAATGCCTTTGAGAAAGATTTCTTTGTGTTGCTCTGATGGATTTAATATTCTTCAATGTTTTTTAAATACGGTCAGTAAATTCTTAGATGGTAATCGAATAGATACTGGCATATAATCAATTTTAAGGTTTCTTGTCAATACCTCACCAAGGAAAAGTAATACAACTGCGTACCTACAGTTCCTAAATCAAATCCTAGTTTCCATTATTGCCACACATGACAATTTAACCCAAACTTTTAGGACCACGTTAGGGTGATGATTTTCAAATAATTATGCTACCGTTACTAAGTACGTTAATAGGTAGTGATAAGCATTAATTAGGTGTAGGTATTGTGCAATAAAGATGTGATGCTCTGATGGGAAGGATAATGAGGAGGGGACCATCGACACCGTAACCGACGTGCGTCGGACTGGACAGACGGACTTGTTTTTATAGAAAATAAAAATAAAATTTATTTATTGTCTCCTATACATGTAGTGGGTTCATGCCTTCCTTCGAAGCTGGAACACGTTGGTGACGCAATTGGTGTTACTATTAATTAACAGCAGATGACCTGTCTGCTCGTTTGCTTCTACTAACTTACTTAAACTATTAACTACTACTACTAATTTACTCTACTACATGACTACATCGAGAGTAGTTAATAGCTGAGATCATAGTTAATGTTTGCAAAAAAAAAATTACGACCTGTTTACTCCTTAATTAAAGATTATTCGAGCTATAGATTTGACGATGTCAATGGCACCTACTTTAAATCCAAGAAAAACAAGACTTTATTTTCAAATTTCTTTCTTTCAAGTTCCGACAAGTTTTTCTGCTGAAGAACGGACCCGAAATTCGTATTTAAATATCAATATTATTGCTACAACCTTAAAGCCACAAGACAAAACCTTAACTTTATTTTGAATTAATCATCGATAAAAATATTTTATCGCAAAAATCCGGTTGTGTAACAACCTTGATATCATAGGAACCAGTATTAGATAATAATATTATAATTAGTCATATGGACATCTCGTCAACATTCATTGTAACGGTCTAAAACAGCCTCAACCCTGATCTACGCCCACCGGAATCCGATCGACCTCAAAAGCCTCAAAACGTCATCAGCCAATAAACCGATTATGTAAAACTACAACGAAATCAAAAGTTCCAATGGAATCGGAAACACCATACAATTTGGATTAGTTACGAAAATTGATAATAGATGTCCTTAGTAGTACAAATTTTAGATTTTTTTGTTTTGGAAAAGCTACGTTATTAGTAATGATTATAATCTATATGGTATCAGTTGTGGAGGACGTGGACACCAGTGCACGACCTGTCAATGACTCCAAACAATATTAGGTCGTTGGTTTTAAAACTGATCAATAGATACGTTTAAACCACGCTGTAGACAACAACCAAGAAAAACCGATAGCTTCAGGACTTTTTTTAGCGACGTGTATATACTTATTATAATATCGCGGTTATTTTTATTACATACATTATAAAAATTGCGTACTTTCTCCACCCTACCCATTAAATATCGTAACACCCATCGCAATTTATAAAAACCAAACTTCTCCCCGAAGTGTTAGAATTTTTTTTTTTAACTTTTATTACTTATCATAATTACCTCTGAACTAGATTTAAAAAAAAAGTTGTTCCCGGAAAAATACTACAACCGGCTATGATCACCACAACCACTGCCACGTGGCTATACATACATAAGTATAGAATTTTCATTTTTAATCTTGCGAAAGCGGAACTCCGTACAAAGCACTGATATCGTCTTCAAAGACCCTTGGTGCTATCGCCCCTGCCATCGCAGTTGTCGTCACACAGCCGAGATTTATAGGAGGTTTCTTTACGCAAATTCTTGTCTAAAAATAGCCACGTTTATACTAGAGATTCGTTGACACAATCGCTCTGATTGTCACATTTTTATGTAATAACCGGATTGATGTGTCACAATGCGACCTTGCTTGTGAGCTAGCGAGTCTTGATGGAAGTGATAGACACGGTTCCTGAAGAACCTTACGAAGTAATCACAATAAATATCATACCTAAACAATAAATTGTAATCCAGAGCAATACTTATATTTCATCAGAAAATAACCAAAAATGATTTTTAAATTTTAACCTTTAATAAACACAACCTTACATATATAATCATGTCTGAGTGTCTACCTATTGTTATTATCTTAATCATACAGTAGAATCGAATCTTTCGTATCCCACCGTTGCAGATTATCAATAGACAGTATAGAAAAAAAAACAAACATGCAAACAATAAAAATGTAACACGTTTATAACGTAAGTTGATGATATAAATGTTCAGGCTTCAGTTGACGCGATGTTCTTAAAAAAGGCATGCAAACTTATTATTAATTAATATGTAATATATCAGTATACTATTATATTAGTTTATCCTTCGTACAGTATTTGAAAGCTTGGCCGTACTCCGTACGGCGCCATTCTACGCCGGCCGGTCTGAGTGCTCTCATAACTCGACCCCCGCTGTTTTTCGTTTCATTAGTTATTTATAAGAGAATTCCATTACATTTCTTAGTAATTCATAATTAATTCCTCTCAATACTTCATTTATTACGTAAATAATATTTAAAGCTGCCTAGCGGACTAATTAGTGATACGTTTTTGTTTTCGTAAAGCAGTTTATTTTGTTTTTTAATAATAAATATATAAGTCTATCTTCTACTTTATTTTATTTCTAAGTAGATGTTATCGGAATAAGCTTAGCTTTGAAGGCTTTCATGAAGAATCCCACATCTTTTTCGAAATGTCCACTCTAACTCAATGTGACGGCTGATTTTTTTTATACGTATAGGGTGTGTTTAAAGATAAGCATGCTTTTAAAATAATTATTTATAAATTCCAGTAAGTCATTGATATTATTTTTTTATAGCCAAGTTCAAAAAAGGAGGAGAACCGGGTCCAATTCTTCGCATTTCCTTAACATGATAGACACAATAATTAAGACACTACGTCTGTTAAACAAAACAACTATTTTAAAATCATATCAGAATTCCCTAACTGACTCGATCACAATTTTTTAGCATAAGGTCCGCCAATTGTGCCAATTATTGGGGTTTAGTAAAGAATAAATAAATATATTATTAGTGACGACTACCTTGTCTGCTAATAAGCAGTAAACATGCTTTCTGAATAGGAATCTATATAACCGCACCCATCAATGCTCACTTCAAGGCATTTTCGGCAGTTTTTTCGACCTTGCGTTGCCCATCGCCGCCGATACCAATTCACTCGCGATAAATTAACTCCGCCTATATTCAGGTAGTCTCTGCCTCATTCTTATCTGTGCCAATCAATCTTCAACTCTTTAATGCTTGAGGTATCTTAACGTTATCTAAATTAATACGATTAAAAGGCATAGTTAAAGTTCACATGGAGAAGTGTAGGACCAACATTTAAAGCATGGTGTTATGTTGCAAATTTAGTTTAATACCTCCTGTACTGTAATTTTAACCAATGTGAGTTATACTAATTGTTGTTTTCTTTTTTCAGGTAAATATCAACAATCAAGAATGGACCTTTTCGATTCTCCGATGATTAAGTATTACAATTATTTATAACAAACTTCACAACAAATTAACAGGGAAAACAGACAAAGCATTAACTTATTTATTGCTATACAACCTCCTATACAACATACATACCCTACCCTATTATACTATATATATGTTAAAGTTTCAGTAGTAGAACTTCTGGGAATACACCAACATAATTTTAATTCTGTAAAATCGTTATTACTTATTGCTCCACATTCGTCCCTAATGGCTTGGTAGTAGTACATGGCAAAATTAACACCTCGCGGTGGCATTGAGTCACCAGTATGTGGGGCATGGAGCGGGTGACAGTGTGATTTTTCACCGTTGTCTGACTCATAGTTCATTACCTCCGAACTTGCCGCAGTGGCGGACGGCATTGCGTTAATGGCTACCTGAAAATTGCGTCAAAAGTATCCATTTGTTTTGAAGTGTTCTTAACTTCAGTTGACAGCATGACTTGTGCTTTGAAGTAGTACTGTTTTTCTTTTGTTTTATTGGGTACTAATGGGTGGTGATGATATTGCTGCTTATACATAGTGAAGATCTCTGCTGCCTGTTGGTAGTAACCTTTTAAAATTACCTGTAAATTCATACTGGAATTAGTACTTAGACTAAGGTTTTGTGTCTCCACCCTATCAATATTGGATCAATGTCGGACCACTATTCATACATTCCAGCAAACCATTTTTATAAATGAAAACATTTAAATAGAGTTCGCCCTAATGAACTTGATCGTCCGTAAACAGGACGCTAACTGCTTTGCAGATAGCAAGAAACGCGTAAAAAAGGACAACCGACACCGAAAATAACTGACTCGTCTTACCATTTCTCTTTCGTCGGCAACTTGTGCTCGGGCGGTGGAAAGAGACGCCCTACCGCCCTCTCTTTCCCTCCTACTATACGAGCCCTAGCCACGTGTCGATAGCTACCCGCGCAAACTATCAGCTCGTTACTAGCTCATAAACGAAATTAACGTTTATTGCCGCCGTAACAAGGTCTCTAATTACTTTGAGTGTACTCGATGTTGTTGATACACATTTCTCTGGTAGCGAGATGTATCCGCTGAATCTCACTCATTAGAATTCCAACCAAGTTCCATTCATATTTAGATCGTTAATCGCTTAACTTTTAATTTCGAAGCATCGACTGCTCCACATTAGTGCACCGACATGAAAGTGAAGATGGTCTGAGACTAGAATAGATAATATAAAAATAATGAATACGGATTATGTACCACACAAACCACGCTATAAGGTTACTTATATTCTTTTGACAAATCGTTCAAAGCAAATGTCAGGCGGGCTTTGAACGCAGCCAATTTCAGTTCGATCAACCCTGCCCCCCTCGCCGCACCCTCGAATCCCCTACTCCGAGTAAGACACCATTAATCATTCCGCAACGTCTAGTGCGCCAGGAATCCTTGGAATAAAAAGCGTATTGTTATTGTTATAAGATCGGTTCCGGCTTGTAGCGCACCTGGCGGTTATGTCAGCGCGGCCGCGGTCGTGACGCGCGCCTATACTCCTCCGTACTTCTGCGCCCCTGGTGTTATGTAAGCCGAGTGCAATGGCCGAATGAAAACACCAGGAAAAGCGACGCTTTCCTTTGCGCCATTTCCTCGGCTACTCCTAATTTCACCGTTTCTGTGAAATATGATTATGATGATGTTCTACATTTAGTATTTTATAGCTCATTTCCCAAGTTTGTATTACAATTTTTACTGAGATTAAATAAGTTTCGAGTGTACTTATTGCACAAAAAGGTTTCATCATAAAGTCGTAAAAGATCCAGAAATTTATACATACTTTAATAGTCCTTTAATTATATAGGTAAATTATTGAATTTTGATTAAAGTCTCAGAAAGGGAGCCGTATTCTTTGATCTTAGATTTGGTAATATTATGTCAATCAATAATATTCAAATGAAATATAAAACACTACACACACGTAATTGCATAGGCTTGCGTTCCTATCAATATTTTATTTATCACACGAGACAAATTTAAAAAGAACAAACCCTCTATGGATCACGTAAAATTGAATTAATGATGTCGCCGTCGTTCGAAGTCTCCGGTTTCCATTACAAAACCATTAGATAACATTTTTATAAATCAGCGGTCCACGTGACCCGAATCCTAACAATGCATGTTCCATCGCGGCGTGCGTAATTAGTGGCCGGGAAGCGAATGTGGGTTATTCGCGATCGCGTGCGGCCGCCAGGGGTTGCCAATGCACCGGTCGTGGCCGCCGGCGGGG
>LGAG01000730.1:177050-204592 GCA_001278395.1 Lerema accius
CCCGCAAGCCATGCTCACATTATTTTGACTATACGATTATTGCTTAAATGATAATATTACACACTATGATTATGATAATATTAATATAATGTTTGTTTTAAGTGTGTTTTAATGTTTAGATTTTTATTGTAATGTTTTTATGAATGATTTTTATCTGTACGATTATTATTATTGATTAATTATTATTTTATGTGTTGACGATGTTTTTTTGTGATTACGTGTGCCCGTGTCGCGGGCCGAGGCTGCGTATGCTCGTTTAGTGGTTATGATATCGAATAATAATAAATTTAACGTAATAAAGGATAAAGAAATAATACGACTTCATTCATTATTATTATTATAAACTATAGTAGTTTGTAGCACGATATTGACTAACCATTAACTATTAATACTTATTAAGTATTATTATTATTATTATATTATTGAATAAATTTAAAAAATGCATAATTATATTTCATAGGAATCATTATTCTGTATAACTCTAGTTAAATATAACGATAATAAATATTGTATAATGATGTATCGGAGGACGTTGTTGTTTGGTTTGTCGGGGGGCTGGTTTTATGAATTGATATTTTTTTATTTTTTTACCGTTATTAGTTTTTGACTTACTCATATGTAAAGATATGCGAGAATAAAAACTGCCTATTAGATTATATTTTAAAAAATAATGGTTGCGTAAAATCAGCCCCCGTCGTACGTAGATCCAGTGATTTCGATAATTTTATTTTCATAATAAAATGGGTAGACGCTTTAGGTTCAAATAACGTTGTGAAATTTGTGAAATTTGTAGACTACATATCTTATTATAAATCTAATATAAACTATAAATTTCGAATTAATCTCTTTTATTTTTACCATCCTCATCGGAACCATATTGTCAGTTACATGATGCTAACTAATAAAGGATCAATATACACTACATAAATATATACACTACTTACTACAGCTGCATAAAAAAAACACATGAACATAACTTGAATACATGAGATTCTACGTGGTCACCACTTTGTATAAGTCTGTACATATACAGCTAAGTTCTTTGTCACTCAAATCTACTTATTGCTAATACTTAACACTCAAACCTCCTGTTTAGGACTGAAAACTCGATTTCTGTACTTAATATAATATAGCAACTTTATAAGTTAAGTGGTGAAGTCGTAGACCATAAGCTAAAGAATCATGCAGCTCATATCCAAGTCTTAAGCTATCCTGAAGACATTCCAATTGCTTTTGAGATCGCAAAGAAAAATAGGTGACCCACAACTGCTTAATTTATGGAGAACAACGGCCCGAAGCGCCGTCGACATCGCCACGTCGGCACTACATCACAGACGTCACGATGGTTGGATTTCACCTACACAGAACTACAACGTATACCATGGTATAAAACAAAGCTGTCTGACTTAAGTCTGCATGAAACAACAGGGAACCGAAAGCGCTTCGAAGCGTTTTTGTTTTGTAATCTAATTAAGGTCGCTTGAACCTGATAGTAGGAAAAAATTATATAGAAATGCGAGAGGGAACCCTGTTCTATATGACTAGATTTAATTGATGTATATAAATGTCGAATATAAATGCTCAAGATGCCTTCGATTCGCTTTCTGTTAGACAAGGACTTTATGATCTCAAAAACTACTGTACAGATTTTCATGGGTGTTGCGCGACTAAACAGCTCATGAGAAAGGTTTAGATGCACCTATGGTCTCAACTGATAGTATGTTAATCGTCCTACATGAGGCTCGATAAAGCAATAAACAATCGACTAATAATAATATCTTGTGTTGACCACGATGACTACGACCACGAGCTGTAGCTCATAAGCTACATACACGAAGCTGCAGACTGAAGGAAGGTGTCTAGACGACGGCGTAGGCAGTCGTAACTCCCACGTCGTTACACCAACACATTATTACCTAGACATTTAGCTAAGAATGTTGAAAACACTAAGGTGGTTAAAAATATTTCGCCTCCTACGTATAATACTATCACAATTTTAAAAGCTTTTGCTTTGTACCAATTAAGATGTGTCTAACATTTGAGTTTGCGTAAAGTATATACGTGGTAAATGAAAAAAGTAACAATACTCTTTTTAGTTCACTGTAATCTATACTAATATTGCACAGAAAAACCGACCGATTAGAAAAATTCTTTTACCTTTAGAAAACTATGTCTTCACTAAGCGACCTAGCCTATATTATATTAAAAAAATAGAGATCTGTAATAAAAATGCAATAATGTTAAAGGTGTGAAAAGATTTGATATTAATTAAAACTCAGCCGTAATTTAGAGAAAGTACTTTTTATTCTAGCAAACGTTTTTGTTCCTGCAGTATAGTATTAGGTGAAAGGTCCACCGAAGCCAAGCGAGGGCGGTTCACTATTACGATATAAGTAGGAGTTGTTGACTTTTTGATAAGTTTTCAAATCAATCACCGATAATATGTTGATGGACTATTGGATCAGAGAACCGAAACATATTAAAATATTTAGTACCTAGTTGACCAATTTGTCTTAAAACGATAAAACACAAAAGGGGTTTCCATTTAAACACTTACGAAAACAAATCCCTTCTTTTAGTGTTATTGTTAATTATTGCTAGAATTTATCCCACAGTACCTACCTACAGACATTGTGAAATCTGAGAAAGGGTGGAAATTAAACTAATTATTTTAAGTGGCAACACTGACAGCCTAACTGGAGAGCTATGGTAGCTGCTTATCATTCACTAAATGGAGTAATCGCTTACCCTCCGCAAAGGTCACTGCCCTAAACCAGTTGTTCTAAACCGGTGGTCCCTGAAAGCTCACGAAAAGATCCGCGAAGTCATCTTTAAAATATTACTAACAACTCACCCCAACTTTGTACTGTTGTTATCAATATATCTTAATGTATAACAAGACAGCGTACGTGTGTTTGTCACTGAACTCCTCCTAAATGCCTAGAAAAAAAAAAAAGTTTTATGAAGTATATTAGAGGTACCGGATATGGTTTCGAACCACAGTCGGACCCTGCAGGTGGTGCTAATATCAAGATAATGCAATGGACCAGGATTATCATTATTGGACTTATTACAACGTCGCCAAAGCAAAAGTTGTCCGATATGACGAACATTTACTAAATATACACAAAAATGGACAATTAGAAGTACCTGATGTGGGAAACTCAGAGATCAATCTAATAATATAAGGGGAAAATATGTGTCAGCCGGGTCATCTGGATGTTTTTAACTAATATTGCTTTTCATTTAGTGACGTTATATTCTAAAAGAATATACTTATTTACTTTTGTATTTAATGTTATTACAACAACAAAAGCTAAAAATCAGTGGTCCATGGGCAGTAAGAAATTTTGACAAACGGTGCCTCATCCGTAAAAGGTGTAGAACCACTGCACTAAGGCCTAATTACTGGTGAAAGTTTAGTTAAGGTGTCGAATTAACCAAAGTCCTGGTCTACGAAACATGGGAAACTTTGAAGACTGAACTTTACAACTTTAACAACTGTAGCTTAAACTTGTATGTACAGTTCATTTTTTTACTTGTCATATTTAGTACACAGTTTAATATAAACCATGTAACGAAAACCATTTTTTATATTATTGTCACTTTTTTAGTAATATGTAATTGATTTCATCCGTTCAATATCGTAAACATAAATATTCACAGAAACTGTTTATAAAAAAACCTCTTCGTTTTAAAAATAAGTTTAGTAAAAAACGCTTTATATTCACCAGCATTTTTCTTAATATAGGATCCGAAATCGATCAATACACAATTACGAAAGTCGAACTAATTCTATAAAAGTTATAGATGTCTAGTCAGGTTGATTGACCGAATGAACTAAATATTAAGACCGTTGTTATTTAGGCAAATGTTTTCACAAGCTGCCGGCAGGGGTCGCGGGGCGGGGGTTAAGCTGTGGTAATTAAAGTGAAATATAACAGTGGCTTGTGCCGCGGTCGTAAGCATTAGGTGGATAAATGGATGTTGCAAACCACTGCTTGCATCCACCGACCAAATATTACCTTAATAACTAAACCGTTTTGTCTGACATCAAATAAACAATCTGTCAAATGCGTGGTACGATTTGGGTTCTGTTATAGCTTCATCAATCCTTAATGTGTAAAAAACCTTATATTGTGTCTTCGTATCGCCTTTATCTATTACATTTGAAAACAGTTTTCATAAAAGATATTGGGTCTTTCATCGAAATAAAGCTGCTCTCGAAAACTTTGCTTGATAGTAATAAGTGAAAAAAATGTACTACGGATCCCTGACTATTACTCGTGATAGTTTTATTTCCTGACTGCTCAAAGAAGGCAATGTTTTTCGAATGTATGTAAGTATTTCCCTGTCTCTAGCACGGTTTACAGCCTAAACGGCTTGACGAATTTTAACGTGTGAGTTATCCCTCTGCTTATTACGTTGGTATGACAGATTGGTACCTAGCTATTATTTATTTTAAACACGGTGCCCTTAATTTCCGACCGATCAAGTGTTCCTTCATAAGACGGCAAAGGAATCGGCGTCTCTGCACAGGATGTAGCCTGTAACTTGACACTATATTTTGACAAACTTACTGCCGATTTAAAGTCACCAAACATGACTCTTAATTTTAAAAGAATAAGGTCGATATTTGCCCGCAAGTCAGTTGCCGAAGTGACTGATAAGTTTGTGAACGTTAATAGCCACTTTAAAGGTAGTCCCACATCTGTCTCTTCCTATCGAATCATCCCGTTTGCCACTCGAACACGATCACACGTTTTTCACTCGGATGTGATCTATTTTTAAGACAGGTGCATGCTGTGGATGAATCTAGAACTATTTTGTGTTTGGGTCGGATGTAGGTGTAGTAATAACTGATGATTTTTTGAAATTTACATTATTTAAACATGTTTTGTGGACTCAGAAGGTTTATTAATTTACTAATAATACGTATTTTCGACGCTTTTGGAAAGCGGAAAACTAACTCTATGTAGTTAAAAACTGTATGAGTAACTTTCATTATGCGGCAAAACGAATCGTGATCGGGTTCATCTTTTCTACTTTCTATAGGTATAAATAATACCTCCTACCTCTCTTTATTTATCTTTAACTATTATTATCTTCAACAACGGCTAGCTACTAAAAGCCTTCTTCTCGACTCCTGCTTCAATAAAACATTTTCTCCATTCTACAACATTGAACTCGTAAACCTTTGACAAAAAGAATAATATTATTTTAGTAAACAGTTTAATAAAATAATAGCTCTTTATCTGTTTCATTAAGTTTATGCGCAGGAATAATCCTACGGGCTGGTTGAGTGATCGCTCGGGGCGCTATCTAGGGTTTTGAACTAAAAAACATATCAGAATTTACAAAGAGGTCATCGAGGTAAATGACATAGACTGGAGTATAATCGTCAAAGTCAAATTATTTATTAACTTACAGTCACAGACCCATAAAAAGAATAGACAGAGCGGTCGTACACAATTGCGACTAAATAAGTGCCGAACAAAAATCTGTCACTCGCTCACCATATAGGTACTACCGAGCAGCCGGCTTCATTATCTTCTAGCGGCTCCATATTTACGTTCGTCACTTTACGACTGGATGGCTCCATCTATTCTTTCTTATGGGTCTGTGCTTACAGTATAGCTTATATTGAAACTCAATATTAGTCCTTCCAAATTTCTGTACACAATCTACGACACTAGTCAAGAGTGGATTGGCGCACTTCACATACTTTTGAGAACTATAAGGGAAACTCTCAAGTGAGCAAGTTTCCTCACGATGTTTTAATTCCCCAAAGCAAGTGTTTAATAAAGCATTTCTTATAAAACCTTTAAACTTACCATATCATCTGTATCTAAATATTTAAATCTCCGACCAAGCTACAGCGCGCAATATGAGCGGAACATAATCCCAGCTTAGCTGGACAGTTTTATCAACGTAGGACTATTCTAGCAGCTTAAAATATTGCGTCATCATTCACGTCAGCTACCAGCTTTTCTAACTCGATATACCTGCAAGTATGGATGGACATTTTCTATGAAAAGTCAAAGGCTTAAGAGCGACAAGAACACACACTACCACGTTTTTTTATATACAGACACATCACACATATACGTCTAAAGGAAAGGTCTATAGACAGATAGTTGTCCAGCCAAGGGGGGGGATTGAGTATATAGTCTATTGTATGACATAAAGAGTTATAACGACAGAGCGGGTTCTGTAGCTGCTATTATTCTTTCAGAATACACAAGTTATTGTCCTAGACGTTCACGGCAGCTATCCAACCCGGTGTTTACACAGCGAACAAAATACAGTACGGGAATACTGATACTGAGTGGCCTTGGACCGGTACCGAGCGTCTCCGCGGCCTGGCAACAGCCGCGCTTCATCACGGCCTGTATTCTATACCTATTTTCCCGCCCTTACTAAGTACGGCTCTGTAGGTACGAGAATATTGACTTGAATAGTCACTTCAGTAGAGCCCTTCGATATTTGTAACGATATTTTTTTATTGGCTAACTGATGGTTCTGGGAGCTAGGATCCCATAGCAACTCGGTCCTATTATTAGGTCCTATTATTGTTGAGCAGTACCTACAGTCTATGAAAATTAGTTAAAAACCTCTCATGATATATGTAGGTATTCCTAACAATATGGATATTGTACCCACAATAGGTCTTTGGAAAGTTTTTTCGGGAACTAGGGGAATGTTGTTTTTGGATGTTCTTGAATTAACTCACACTTTTCCGACAAATAAGAACAAGGACAGATATTGAACGTCTAAATTGAATGCGTTGTTAACACCAACTTCGTCTTTCCTCTTGTAAAAACCATCAATAGAATACTTATTTTAATATAGTTTATTCATACGTTAAATGCTCGTAATACGAAATGAAGCTACTTATCGTTCCGACGACAAATCGTGTCGTGAGTATAGTCGTGTCGGTGTCGTTGAATCGGACGAAATCAAATAATAGACTTTTAATCCTGATTTTTGTTGACAAATCTGTCTGTGACATCGATACGTCGACCACCAAATGATACGAGTATGAAACCAATATGAAGGTACTCAATTATTTATTTTGTTTTTTTCCATATTGTTTGGAGAACTCGATTGATTATGAATACGAAGAGTCCGTTATTATAGGTAGTATTACCAACTTCACAATGTAGCTCAAACATTAATTAATGAATAGTTAGCAAAAACCCCCACTAAAACTCAAAATAACATTCGAATTTCGAATACTTTGTTTACAGAATAAAAAGAAGTTTTATTGTCATAATGATGTTATGGGTGGACAAGGAGTTGAATTATTAGTAGGTAGGTAATATTCCGTGCGTTATTAGTAAATCCGTGAGCTGCAGGCTGCGGTGCCCGCGTCCGCCGTCACTTCCGCTCCTCGTGTTTCAAGCCTTATTTTATCCTTTTTTTCGTTCCCATGACCTGACAGGATGAATATTTTTTTGATCGATCGTCCGCAAGTAATTTTAGTTCGATTCCGTTTTTTCTCAACCGATATTGATGGAGTGGTTTAGTGAATTATAGGTTGGTGTAAAAAAGAAAATATTTCGTTTATCGGATTATCGCGGTCCTTCGATAAGCAAACATTAGCTAAATTAGATGGTTAGCGACTTCGCGAGATTGGTTACGGTTGACCAAATTGGGTAGATAATTTAAGGGAGCTTGAACGAGCACATTATTTAAATAAGTTCATTAGGTAATCTATATTTTGAAGTAACGAATTTATGGAACAAAATAAAATTCGTTAAATATTTTGTAAAACGTCTGTTGAAGTAGATAAGCAACTGTGTGTCGTAAAGCCTTAGGGAATTATAAAATTACACGCTACTAATTTAAAAATATTAATAACGTTAGGTAATTCAATTGTGAGGAAATATTCATACACTTTCCTAGTCAAAGCTGTGATAATTATGTAGGTTAACTAATCACAAACAAGTATATGGGGTATCTCATGCCTAATATCTGGATGGCGTGTTTACTTTCCATACACTTCGCAATATACTAGGATAGACAAAGGCTACGATTCCATACATAAT
Source organism: Lerema accius (assembly GCA_001278395.1). Lineage (NCBI taxonomy): Eukaryota > Metazoa > Arthropoda > Insecta > Lepidoptera > Hesperiidae > Lerema > Lerema accius. Next base: position 185,102 of record LGAG01000730.1, read on the forward strand.
ACGGCTTGGATAGAACCTTACAGTAGGTACTTTAGGGTTAGCTCACCAGATTCACTTAAATTATGAAGATGACCTAGCTACGAATTTCAAGGCAACCTCAAGAGATGAATTAATTAGTAACCGCAATGAGTTTTCGGATACAGTTTGCTGCTAAACAGCTCCCGACTGACTCCTATTTCGGAAAACGCCGGCTTCAAGAAGCAAGAACAGGAATAATCAAACAAAATGTAATTAACGACTATAATGGTCATTACACAATACATCATTAAATAATACATCACATCATATTACACACTTAACCACGCATAAACACTTCATCAGATTAAATTAGTTATATCCTAATAAACGTAATAAGAAGGTTAGTTCCTGTTTTTTTTTTCAAAGTAAAAAGCGCGTGGCAAAGTAGTTTATAAAAAAAATATACAATTTTCTGTCTGTAAGAAAAAAAATTGTGGAAATTTCTTTGGGTTTTTCAAACTTTTATACACCAGATACACCTCCCCGCCATTACGTAGCTTACTAACATAGCAACATTTAAACAAAAATTTTAAAAGGAGACAAGCTTAGCCTAGATAAGACACAGTATGTACCCTTAATTCATATTTTATGGAGCCCCTCAGGGGCAGGAACCTGTGAGGTCTCGCACCCGCTGATTTCCCTCACGGCTCTGTTCCGATAAACACATCTATTAATAAACACCCACACAGTCCCTCGTCGCTGGGGCAGACCCGGCTCCCAGCCTGATAGGTAATTGATGAATCAGACCAGCCTTCATTCATCACTTTAACTGAAAATTTTCACGGAAAATTATATGAGTCGGAGTCGTCGAACCTTCGCTTGAGTCATGCTTTTCCTTGGATCTGGGATTAATGTCTCCGTGTCGTTTCAAAAGACGAATTTATTTACTGAAAGATGTGGTAGTTTAAGTCTGCAAATAACTTAACAACGACTGCTCTACATGTTTGTGAACTAACTTAAGAAATAGATCGTGAGTACTCGTTATACTTTAAAACGCTTGTCAACTGTATAAAACAAAGAAATAATAAAGGAAAGTATGTGCCTGCTCAGAGGTCGATATTCTTGTATGTTAGTAGGAACATATACTAGGTACTGCTTAAAGCTGCAGTAACCTACTTTAAACAGTCCCGTCTATGGCTAATCTAATTGTCAGTTGATGTTAGTTTTGTCAATCATTCCAACTTTACTCTCTGTCAGTTGACCAAGAGTTTATGACTGAAGTTAGGATGAAAAAGAAGTTAGGACTTTATTACTGAAGGAAATAGTTGTAAGAAAGAAGAATGCATGATATTTTTGGAGGTTAATGCGAATTCGATACTAATGGAGAGGTTTATGTCTCAAAGATAAAAAGTTTCAAAATTTATTTGACCTTATATAAGTTTTTGACAAATAAGAAGCCTGTTTTCTATTACATACCTAATATTGTTGATAGTATAAAGTACTAGACGATACCCGCGGCTTTGCCCGCAGAAGAGTAGAATTCATCTCACGGGAACCTATAAGCGGGATAAAATCTATCCTATGTCCTATTCCTGGATTCAAACTATCTGTGTGCCAAGTTTCAGCTTAATCCGTTCAATGGTTAGAGCGTGAAGGAGGGACAAACATCCAAACATCCAAATATCCAAACATCCTTACAAACTTTCACATTTATAATATTAGTAAGATTGTAAGCCTTGTTCTCAACGTACTTTACATTATAAAGAGCTGGATCTGAGTGCGATATATGAGTAGGTACCCTACGGAAACCATACAGATTACCTATATGAATACAAAAAGAACACGTGCTAATAATACAACTAAAGCGCTTGTTTGACCTGAGGCAACGTAGAGGTGGAAATCAATCTAAATGAAAGCAAAGGCAATTTGAGTCGTTAGTGATTTAGCAAAAGGAATGCGGAGAGATATTTTAAAATAAATATCAGAAAGGCAGACTTTATGAGGAGGAACTTGTACCTGAAGTTATACTTATAAATACATGGAAGAGTAACTATTTAATTCTAAAAATATCTAAAGCCTGGATAGGACCGAACGATAGTTGTAAATACAGACAAATTATAAACCAAATAATTCGAAAAACAAGTATTTAGTTAATCGCTTTTCGCTGTCGTTGGTACTTAACTTTAAGTGGCTAGTTGATAAAAAGGGGTAATTTCAAGGTCGACTCGACTACTTGTATTTGAAATAACTAATATTAATTTTAATGTTTCTATTAAAATTCTACAGACTTTAAAGTGTCAAAGGGAGTGAGAAAGGTTATCAAGATTAAATGTAAAATGTTACGAAACGTTTACAAATATTACAAAATGTTTAATAGGCTTCTTTCTTGTGAAAAAGTCTGGAATTTATTATGATTACATAAGCGGATTATATAAGATCAGATTCGGAGTTGTATTTATTAAATCTTCAACAGACTTGAGACTTCTATGTGAAGACTGTCTCTAAATTGTTTTCATAGCTTAAACATGGTATTTTCCATACTTTTAAAGATACCTTCACCATGGCAGCGATAAGCAACAAATATGAAACCTATCATCAACTCATACCTACGCGAATTATTTCTAGTGATACAACATTACTGACTGTCGATCTTGACCTACAACATAATTAAACCAAATATATTAATATATCGTCAGTGGGTACCGTCCACTGCGCTCGAGTGATCTTGTAAGCACGATTCTGTAACAGAAAATGGGTCAAACGCGTACTTAATAATCACCATAATATAGAACGTACTGTGTAAAGTATGGATAAGAAGCGACAAGAGATCAAGGCTATAGTAAAATATCTGTTATGTTGAACCTCGCTGATGTATCAGCTTTGCTTTGAAGCAAAAGTAGAAAAGTTTATTGCACTTTTGGTGACAAATTGTTAACAATTACTTAAATATTGCTCACGTACATAAGGACGTGGATAACATGAAATTTAATATTTCGAAATTCTCCGATTTTCGTAAAGTTTAAGGCTTAAAATCATCTCAGTCGCAATAGCTTTGAAACAAAATAAAAATACATTTACATAGTCTATTTCTATTCGCATAGGAGGTGCGATGTCACATATAGACACACAGACACATCAACAGTTCAAACGTATAACATCTTTCTTTTTTAGTCAGATTAATGACATTTGAATTACTAAAATCTCGTGCATGATTGAAAAATACACGTTTTATAATTCAGCAATTAAAAAGTTTTTATTCACAACAACTGAAATATACTTAGTAAATTTTTAATTTAGTTTAATCACTATTTTCAAACACGCTATTAATAACTTACGAGTACAAGGGATTTTAGTGAGTCAACCGACAAATTGCTCGCTGTACAAAAGAGCTCGTATGAATGTAGACGCGAATTCTATCCAGTAAATTGTTAAGTGAAGTGCTATGTGGGATCGTCGACACGACTGTAGGTCAACAGTTAGAACTGGGTGAAGCGCTGTTTGAAACGACAGGGGGGGTGCTGCTCAAAGCTTTTTGTATCCATTTGTTTTGTACAGGTGTAGGGTGTTAAATTATGTACGTGGCAATGATTATATTATGACTTTCAAGCTAAGCTGTTATAAGAAATATAAATAAGAATATTGCGGGATTGGGACATTTGTATTTATTTAATTTTAATGTCGACATGGATAGCTAACATTTCTTTGGGAATCTTTTCTGTCTGTGTAGACATCACGTGAAAATCGCTTGTCTTATTTAGATAAAATTTGGTATTTAAGGTTGCTGTTAAAGAACACTTTTTATTCCAAAAAACAATTTTATTCTAGGGTAACAAATTAAATACCGTAAAGTTATGAATTACTTTTTATCGCAGATCATCCGTTAGTAAAAAAAAATTGATTCAACACTGATCGTTTCCTTCCACACTGAATCAAACGGCTATGTAGTCAGTAAACTCAGCTACGAGTATATCTGAGTACAACAGTTCTCAGTGTGAGACTGAGTAGTTATACTGAGACTGAGTAGAGGCGACGACTCACTCTTCACCCAGTTTCGTGACGTTGTTGACCCGCCGCGAGCAAAACTTGTTCACTAATGAATACTTTATACTATATCTCTTGTATTAAAGTTCAAATTAAATAAAACGAATTTTTAAATTAAGACTTTATAAGAATCATTAAGGCATGTATGTTTAAAATTTTCGGTGTAGTATATTTTTTAGTTACAGTACAGTACAGTACAGTAGTATGGTACAGTAACTACAACGTCGGACAGCCAATCAACTGGGTGTGTGTCTTTTTTGCCTTTGTTTGTTATAATCATTCATCTTACGAAATAGCGCATCTTACTGAGGAGCTATGAAATAAAAAATAGATTTTGGCGGCGTCAATTTTAGTGTAGCATAAAGCACCAAATACAATGTTGATTGAGGCTGTACATGTACCGTATGTAGAATTGATGGTCAGTTATCGTCTTCAAGTCATCAAAACATCGAACTATTGTCAATAATAATTGCGACAATTTCGAAACGACTTTGAAAACAGATCGATGAAGCAACAATCCACTATTTAAAAATCGATGTAACTCCTGTAATATAAGGTTGTCAATCTTAATATAAAATTAATAAAGAGATTGTCATGTCATTGTTCGTGCGCGGCTCTGGTAGCGGTGTGTTAAACCAACACTACTTGTAAAAGGATACTTCCTTCGAACCTCTGTTAATTAATCGAACATTGCATGCGATCTCGCGTCGATCACCCAAACATAGGGCTGCCGTCACTTACTTACGTTTTCCGGACAAAATTTTTGCGTATTTATAATGAATCGTTTGATGAATAAATCTCTGGGGCACCGTTGAAATTTGAATCTAATAAATGCTATTACCGACTACAAAATAATGTTTAAACCAGATTTCTTATTTATTTAAAGAACATAGTTGCTCAACGACCACATTGTCACGTATCCACAACACTAATCAACCACAAATAAGACTTAAATACTAACAACAATAATCAATATATCTGATTTTTTTCAATGTAACTGATTTTTCAATTTATCGGAACCCCTAGACACCAAAAACATCCGGGTTTCACGAACTCAGTTTCCAAGAACTCAGCTCGGTCTCCGGTCTCCCCCTGGAGTAGGACAAATCCTGTAAAACCCGGAAAGATGGTAGCCGTACTTAAACAAAGACTCGATCTCCGAACACACTCGTATCTGATGACCTTAACTCACGTGACTCGCTCACCAACTGACGTACCGACCACTGCTTATTTAATTTTTTTATAATTATTTTCGTTTTTGCAATCATCAACCTCTGTTATCATATTGACGCTGTGGGATTTTTATAGGTTTGGAGTATTTCATTGGTCAGAAAGTGAGCAATGTTAATTACATTTGATACAGCTTGTATTGTATCAAGAAATGGTAGAATTAATATGAAAACATTTATTGGATTTTTTTTAATTTGTCAGCCAATGCGTACTGTACCCATACATAAAATAGACAGTATTCAACATACACATATTATATACTTACAAACATACAAGCTGATTACTATTGAAGTGGTTGATTCCTTTTGAAAATAAACACTGTATTACTATAGAAAACAAAACATTGTCTTAGCCTCTAGCAATCCCCAAAAGGGGTCGTCAAAGCGATACACACACTCACACACACAAACACACACACACACATACACTACACAGAGCTTAATGTTCAGCCGCGCGAACAGCTCACTCGAGCAAATATATCGTCTCAGCAGCACAATATATTGTATTTATCGATACCAACACATTTATTATATGTAGGGGTTATATTGGAGGATAGATTCGAACTATGAACACTTCTAATATTAGTACTGCGAACAGTTATTTCTGCATTTTCTAACTAAATGTAATAGAAAGAAATTAGAGACAAGTTCTTTAAATTTTAATCATATGTTGAGTTGAGAATAACTTAACACGCATTTGGCAGGTTCTTGTTAAAAAAAAATTTACATCAACGTTAATAGGTGTGCAAAGTTTTAAACGATGGCCACGGTTTTAAGATAACTTCACTATGGAAGATATTTCACAAATGCTTACGTGCCTTAGAAGATACGTTAGAGATCCCAAATTGAGCATTTTACGTATTAATAATAAACAAATACGCATCTGTGATTGGCAGGGCGAGACGACAAGCATCATTAATTAGTAGACACGATTAATCTTTCCTAATCTCATAGTACAGATAGGGAAAATATAATTAACTTTTCATCACTAACTATAGAGGTACCTACAGTCGTTTGGTAAGGTATGTTGTAAAGACCATATTTGACTTGTCATATTTTTAAAACTAAAACATTCATTTTCTAAGCAGCTTTTGCGAATATTTAAACATATTTAATATTGAAATTATGAAACCACTATAAATCACTTACTGGAGAATTGTGAATAACATGAAAATGTGTGATTTCCGTTACAAGGTTTATGTAAAACTACGTGCTAAAAAGAACAAGTTAAATAATGGACTGTATGCTTACAAATAAAATGACAACTGACTTTGAAATATGCTATGAGTTTTATTTATAAGTTTAAAGTCAAGTTATAAGCGCTTGTCCGAAGTAAAGCACCTTTGTAAAACGGTGTTAGTCAAATTGAAGAGGGCTAATCCTAGGATGAACTAATTCAAGTATAAATCTAGATTATCTGTGTATAAAGACAAATTAATATGGCTGTGAGCGATTTATAGTTTGAAGAGATGAAGACATTGCGATCTTTTTTAACCTGGCTGTGGAGAAATACGAAAACCATTGTTATCTGTAAGGTTAATTACTCATTATTTTATAAAAGCCATTCCTTTTAGCAGCATTGTTGGAGACTCTAGATATTATTGCCTCATGGCTAAGGGATCGATGTAAATATTTTTTGTAAAAGTAAGAATATTATAAGAAGTAATTGTGTTTGTTGAGCCACACTTAGATTGATTCATACGATCGCTGTTCATAGCTACATATTCTACTCATTAATAGACCACCACAGAGCACAAGTTTCTTCTCATAACTGAGGCCTAGAGCTAAAGCATACTCCGCAACGTTGCTCCAGTACGGATTAGTAGAGGAGTTAGATTAATCTAAGTTTTAGTTACTCGCAATTTTCACATATAGTTTTCATGCCGCTGTAGTCCTCGGAAATGTCAATTAATTTCAGTTATTTTCACCCTCAAGCTCTCATCGTTTCATCATTATTCACATGCAGACTCTTGAATCAGTGATGTAATTGTAATCAAGCGCAGTCGTCAGTGTGTAAGCACCCTGTTACATACTAATTGACACGTGTGCCAGTTATTTTTATTTTAAAGGTTGAGTGTTTTAGCTCGACAGAAAGAGTATCAGAAGATGATGGATCGATTGCTATCCATGCAAACAAAACGAAATAGGTAAATTAAGTAGTAATAAAAGTTTTGGTATGTTCCATCCAACATGTCCATGGTCCCTGGGACCCACGATACATTGTTATAAATAAGCTATCATTGTAATAGGTAAGCTTGTGAAACTGGTAATAAAATGTTAATCTCTGCAACAATGGCAGTAATATCGTCCACTGAAATATGTATTGTTACAAATCCTTTTGTCTGTACAGTTAAAAATAACCTGAAGAGACGTCGACAGCGGATCGCGGGCCCACTAAAATTTATATTCCATAATAGATGCTCGAATATTTCAATATTTCGCCAGTCATCAAAACATTGTCAATAGGGTTTTCCTTCTGACTAATTGATTATTTGAATCCCGACCTAACTCCGAAGCCAATAGAGCTCCATTTGGCTCGCAAAAGTTTATTATTAATAAGACATTTCTCCCCCCTGTTTACAGAACACCGTAATCCTCAAAGGGACTCTCCAGACCCGGAGGGTCACGTAGAACAGTATTTAATTTACGGTAATCCTACTTACAAAAGCTAGAGACCCTTAACGTTAAATAGGAATAATACTACAATTACTAAATTAATATAAAATAGTAACTGAAAGTCATAGGTGAAGCAGGAAAACCTGAAGTACCTGCGAATATAAAACGTTACGTAATCATATCTGGAAGTTTTTAATTATTTCGTTCCCATTACTGGCGCGCGTTCAGCGTTCAGCTCTGAAACGATAATAACAGCAAAACAAACAATAGTCGTCGTCGCTCCTAAACGCGCACAATAACAACCCCACACAGCAGCCACCCGATTCACAAGTTTCCCGACGTGGACGTTCCACTTCACGACGCACACAGCTGCACCACACTCGTACATACGCCGGGGAAAGGCACTCACACAGCTTACTACGTAACTAACCAGTCGACGTAGAGCTCCCGCGCTGCTCGCTGCGTTTGATATACGGGTATCGCGGGGGTTTTTGTGGGTCACGTCGCAGTTCAGGATTAGCCGGCGGGTTAGAGCGAGATGGCGTGTAGCGCAGTACGCACACTAGTGCGAGGTAGGTTTCCCGGGCCCGGGCGTAGTACTAGAGACACATTGATCCACAGCGCGTCTGGCGACATCGATTCTGCAGTTTCCTGCAACGTTGCCCGGACGACCGCCACCACCCTACCTGCACCCTGCACCCTGCACCCGCCGCACTCACTTTAGTACTCGCTTTTATTAGAAAATTCTTGTTCCGTATAGTTTCTGTTTACTTAATTACCTACGATACTTATGTATTATATTTTCCATGAAACGAATTCGCAGTAACATGGAGTAATTAATAATATAAGTGCATTAAAATAAGTGTTTAATAAGGTCGGAGTGTTGGCAATTAGAGTAGGCTTTTAAAGGCTAATGGATGGTAATGTTAGGTTTATTAATTTAAAGCATAAATTCAACGGCGTGAATAGCGTATCATTATGGTTTCATATGTATGTTGTTAGCACGCTATTTGCTTCATTAGGAGTTTGAATCCAGATAAGTATTACTACTTTAGCACACGAGAAATAAATGTTCACTGTCGCTTATGAACAGCAGTTACCAGTGGCATCTATCTTATATTTGATCTGGTTGTAGATGGTCGTAAGATGCTTTGCTATCCCTGCGGACAGATGATCATCTTTTGCGCGTGTGTCGATGACCTCTGGCACTGAAATCTCCAACGAAACGTGAAAAATACTTTAGCGGCTGGCTTCAGCAAGTGTTTCAGTGTTTTCCACGATTTCCAGAATCATTCTACATCCATCAAATCTCATCTCAAGTGTTGCCCGCGTAGCGGAAATCCTCGCCGCGGGAACCCAGCGGGTGCTCCGTAGCCGCTCAGCGGGATAATTATGGGTAATTTGCTGAGTGTTGCCACTACACTACTTTTTTGGGAAAATCGGAATGTTTGCAGCGAAAAATACATTCATGATTACTCATGTATAAAATATTTTTTCGGTACGTAGAGAACTTTATAAATTACGAGTAAATGATGCATACATCTTACAATCCAATTTTTACCGGCAACGCATTGACGACGCCCCTAGGTGTTGCTAACTTGCGGTGGTGATCACTTACCATCAGGTGCCTTGTCTCGTTTGCCTGTCTTTGTACATAAAAAAAGTGCAATAAAGCACGCCAAACTTAGTCTTAAGTACCATGAGGTTCTATCTTTTTAGGCAGATTTTTTATGGTATTAAGATAGCAAACGAGCTGACAGTTCCACCAACCCTTGCCGCCCACGGACATCGTAACAAACTTGGAGTAGGCTAAGAAACTGTCAGTTGGTTATTAGGTCCTGTTAGTAAAAGATGTTAACGAGAATATTCGTTGTCGTTGTAGGTTGTCGTATAGATATAGTTCCACTCAGACAATAGGATTAAATTGGTTGGCTCTTACACGCCGCCGGAACCCCACAGACGCATCGTAATGACGTAATGCAATTGGGATGCGAGCCAGAGTTTGCTACACAGACTCGGCTGCAGACAGGTATCGCTTATAGCTAGCTACGGATACCCCTTTTATTATACTAGAAGACCCCGTGGTCGAATTTTAACCATAGTTCTTTATATAGACAAATTATAGACACTTTCTTTGTCCTGTGAGACGTCAGTGTCATGTTAAGGACGAAGTGTAAAAAAAATCTAAATTCAAAATCGTTTCTTCATATACGAGTAGGCGTGAAGGATACATTTATGCACGTCATTCTTTTTTTTATTCTACTCCCGTTTCGTAAAGGTACTGTGTACCTGTATATCAAAATATTAAGCATTTTGTTTAAAAAAATGTATTTGCCTCACCAATTATTATGGAAAACTTTCGTTATCCATCACCATCACCCATTCACTTTTTAATTAGGTACCGACCAGACACTTGCAGTTGCTTAATTTCATCGATTATTTAGAACCCTCCTTGTCTTACAAGGGTCAAAGACAGCTACTTAGACGAGTATAAATAACGATTATTGTAATGGTATAATGAGCAATTTAAAACAAATTTTCTTGTAGAATCTAAACAAAGGGGCGGGGATCGTTTAGGGTGGTATTATTTATGGCGGCTATAAATGATAATCGCATATTTATTCTTCTGCTTGAAATGCAAACTTATTAAAGTAATAACAAATGTGACACTATCTATTTCACGGATAATTAGGGTTCTATAGTCCACTTTGAACCGTGACGGAATATTAAAAATATTAACAAAATACACCGATAGTCGAAAATAAGAATTAGTTTTAATCCAGTTTCGATTTAATTCTTGTTAACGCTGGCTCCATCATAGGCCTAAATGAGGGACCATTACTTTTAGAACGCTGCAATAGTCATGTCATGATGTTCTAAAAAAACAAAAGAAAGTTTCACAAAAAAAAGCATCATTAATAAAGAACAAAATGACTACATAGGTATTTCTAATTTCAAAATCAATTAGAAAAAAAAGAACACTCCGTAGACATCGAATTCAAAATTCGAATCGACACGAATAGATTTTTTTTTTCCACGCGGCCAGTGACATGCAAGTAAACAAACCATTGTTTTTCCCGCGGCATGTTTATAGGGTCGTCGAATGCGGCCAGCTCCATAGTATATGGAGCTCACGCAATGCGTTATACCGCACTGCAGAGACGCGGTGCACGCTGCACGCTGCACATTTGTGCATTCACTGAGATCGAAACTTTTGTCTGCGTCTAATTTTATTGTGATCATACGTAGTAGCATACGTGCTTCCTTCAGTCCTGTTATATGAAAATAATTTAATGTGATTTCGTAGTTACTTAAATATAATTACATGAATGTACCTTGTAATAGTAAAAGTAAAGTGAAGTAAGTATAGTAAAAACTTTTAAGCTTTTGTTAATTATTTCACATATTTTATAACATTCTTTATGGCATATGATTGTTAATTAGTAAGAGCAAAGATAATGTCAATTGTAATTTTTTTATACATATGATACGCGTACTATTTGTCAATTTCCAATTTTTTTTTCTCTACCTAACTTTACAATCTAAACAGCTAATCGGATTTCAACGTGTGAGGCGACATTAGATTCGTCTCCATTGTGAAAGTGACTTAGGCGACATTATTTTTTATTATACAGTCTAATTATAGTTTTTCTATAAATGATTACTAATTTTGGTAAACAAATCCTTACACTCACTCCCCAACATTCAAATTCTTTAAATTGTCTACCATGAACATAAAATCAAAACAATCAGTACCAAAATCTGAGACCAAACTCCATATAATTTAAAAGTGATTTACGATTTCGATATGAAACGATACCTTAAGAATTCATAATTTTTTATTTATATTCTCGAGCGGTTTCGAATCTAAAATCAAGGTTGTAATACGTTCTAACAACTTACAAGTTATTTAATCAATTCCAGATATTTAATATTACTCGTAAGTATATAATAATATTATTTTGACGATGATTAGATCTTTTTATTTTATTTTAAGCATGAAACAAATACTTAGCAGAAATAAAATTTTTAAAATATGTTCTCCAAATTCTTTAACCTCTTTCTCCAACTAGATATTTGTTATAAATAACCTGTAACATGAGTAACTCCTTAAGGAGGCACTTCAAGCAATTATCCTTATAAATTGATTAAAAACCCTTCAACAAAATAGCTCCACTATTACGCTATTAATAAGTAAAATTTTATAATTTTCTCTCTTTAGATGCCTATCTATCTAACTTAAATAAATAAATTAGTCCTTGCTTTACGTAATTAATTACGTAATTACTAAAATTTATTTAGTGTTCAGGATTTTCAAAAAGACCTTCCTAGATGTGTCTGGACGACTTACGAAAAAATACTTCACCGTACCACCCAATTGACCTATTCCTTTTATTTTGTATACAAACGAGATGGCACACAATTACCGAAAAAACTGAAGACGATAAATAAATAAAGACGGTAATTTAGCGTGAAATACTTTCACTAGTTTAAAAAGGACTTCTTCAGTAGTTTATTAACAACGTACGAGTAACATATTTAATAGTATAAAATATATTTTATATCGCCTTGTTTATCGCCTACTCTTTGACAGTATAACAGTTCAACATCCCTGCCCAGTAGGGTGTACGGCTATGAACCAGGGACCGCAAACTGTAGCTTATGCGTGATCGGTCCAATTAATTAGCTCATTAGTTAACGAACACTTCACTAGCGAGTGGTGGAACTTGCCTCGGAAATATATTAAAATTACTAGCATTCTGTAATTTAATTTATTTATAAACCCTCACCACATTTTGCAGTGGCTACTCTGGTTTTAAGTATTTTTTATGTTTTTATTTTAGTTCAATTATACCTACATATTTGACTAAGTTAAGTTCGTTTCATTCGATTGGTTAACCCTTATTGATTCTCTTTTTTTAATCTTGTTTATTTTTTTAAATGTAATTAGTTGCCTGGTCAACTAATATAACAAGCTCAATAGTCAAACTTCAGGTTTTTATGAAACAATGTTCGTGGGTCTAATAATTAATGCTGTGTTATTTGTTAGTTAGGCAAAATCAAAAAACAATTTAAATAACATTATCAGTATCTGACACTATGGATAGTCCAGACAATATCTCTCATAACATCGGGTTTATGAAAGACCAGAAAATACTTACAGCAGCAGTAGTTTTCCATGACCACGATCTTAATTTACAATTCAAGTGTGTAATCATTTCATTAAACTAAGTAAACACAAGCATTGGACGCCACAGACACATACATAACCGGTAGTTGTTTGTCCTAGACCTACCCCACGCCTTAAATCCTTATCGTGTCCTATCTAAATGCATCTACAGCTACTAGGACAGCAGACTGTCGCAGCCCCCTCCCAGACGCCGCGCCCTCACTAACGTACTCGTACACTAGGATATTGAACCAACTATTTTGATTTAATGCACTACCTATTTGGTAAAGCTCTTAAGTTTGATTCGTCGTAAGTTACCTGTAAATTAGACTTGCGTAACAAACATACTTTCTATCATTTTTTTTGTCATATAAATATGTTTCAAATATTAATTAACCTACACGATCAATGTCTTGTTAGACAAGTGAAGATTGACGATTTTGATCGTCTTCAAACAAAATATTAGCCATATTTTGAAGCTGAAAACAAGGGTAAACGCTTTAAATATTATCAGTGATTCAGCGTAGTTATGTACTATACAATATAGAATGCGTATTCATGAAACTGCAATAGATGCAGTCGACACTAGACGGTGGCCGATACACTCGAGATAAGAAACTGTACAGAGAGTACACTTTAATTAAACACGTACCTTCAAATGCCGCCGCTTTTTATGGAAAGCGAATAGCAAATGATTTTTCCAATGAGTGCCACCATCCTCTGTTGCTTATTGACTTCGACAAACCAAACAAACAAAGGGCGGACCTTTATAAAAAGGTCCTATTAGTGATAATAAGAATAGTAATTGTTGTTGATTCTTTGGGAAAGGAACCGCGGAAGATAGTACCTTTGGTACTTACAGGTTAGTCAGAGAATAATACTAGTCCTATTGGTAGTCTCTAGTATTTCTCCCGCTCAAAGTTTGTAAAAACATGCGTCTTAATCCGTTAATAGCTTTTTAGACTAGTGCGATTTATCAACAAAAAATCTTACGGAATATTTTTAGATTATGTTTAATGTAGATAAACAAATATTGTCGATGATATCATTGTCTATTAATGTTTAAAAAGAGAATAAAAATCGCTGTTAATTCTCAAGATAACAATCTTTAAATGAAGAATTTCATTGAATATTGTATGAATGTTCCCCTCTGTACAGTTTTATTGGGCGTGTTATAGGTATGTTAGCTGGCGTGGCGCGTGCCCGGATCGAAGCCGCTTCCGACTGCTCGTTGCCGCCGCCGCCGCCGCCACCCGGCTATGCAGTTATAGCTCTATGCATCTACCATAGAAACTGTTCAACACTGAACACGGCAAGTCTGCTATTACTAAACATAAATAAGAAAGAAAGAAATTATGTTTATATGAGGAGTAAGCACAGTACTAAAAAGTTGGCAAAAGTACAAATAAATACCCCTTCCCGAAATTCAAATCATTTATTTCCTCTTAAGAATTAATTGCTAACTTTTTACGAACGTCAAAATTTACAGTATGAATAACATTATAAAGACAACATTCGGCGATTGCGCAGATTTTCAGTGATGTCGCGGACTGGCCTTTTGTAAAATACTTTAATGATCAAATAATAATATCATACATAAACAAAATGATTCCTGACTAAGAATCAAAACATTTTCCGAGCTCTAAACAAGACAGAAACATCCAGAGCCTGTTATTAAACATACCTAACATTTTAATGGAATTATACAAAGGGTTACTGAGTACTCGACGTTCAATAGAATGCCTGAGTTGTGTATTTCCCTGGCAACGACTCTATTGAATTAGACTTTCAACAGTGTCTACTGAAAATAGACTTTATTGCGTCACTGAGAACGCTCATAATCGACAGTTGGTTTAAAACTAAAGGGGTGTCGGTAAAAAAATTAGTGAAGGGTAGTCATCAAATGATTTGGGAATTAAAATTAATTTCACATACTGTGCTTTATATCACAATATTTTGAAACTTCTTTATGAATGATGATGTTTTTTTCTATTTTACATGTTTGCATCGTTTGTTAAACATGTTAGTAACATGTTAATTATAATTATAACAGGGCATAAACGGGCCATTACTAAGGAGGTGGTTATATATCCTCTTTGCTGATCCTGCAGTGTGAATCAGGCCTTCACACAACTTGATTAGATATGCCATGTCTTTATCAACATTTCTATCTCCATGTTTTCTGATTTATTTGTCTTGCTTTCAAGGAAAAAGATTGTTATTTTAAGTAATTTATTTCAAATTATACCTGCAATATTCTAACCCTCTCACTCCAGAAATAAGATGTTTACATCACAAAAATATCTCTATTTGCCGTAGAGGTAATCAGTACTTAGGTACTATGATTACAACGCAGCATTTTGGAGATTCGTATACAAAAATATGGTTTTAAAGTTACCTCATTCTTTTTTAAATCTCTTTGTGAAACAGACGAAGTAAAAATCTCTGCAATAAACCGACGCAATCTGGTTGCGTGCATATGCTAGTAAAACAAAAAAAAATGCCAAGCGTGAGTCAGCTTCTGAAAAGAAGTTCCGTAATAATTTCGACTAGTATTGTCTGTATAACTATAAAATAGCGCTATTAATATTGTATAAGATTACTACGTATGTTGTGTTTAACTATTTAAGATTGTAGGTACATATTTGTTACTAGTGGAACCGCCCTCGCTTCGCTTCGGTAAACCTTTGCTAAAACGATGGTAAAAAGTAGCCTAAGTTACTCCTTGATACATCAGCTTTCTGCCAGTGAAAGTCCCGTCAAGATCAGTCCATCCGTTTCAGAGATTATCCGGATCAAACAGACAGACAGACAGACAGACAAACATTTTTTACATGTCATTTTGGTATGTATATCGTGTATACATACGTATGCATTATGTAAAAAGCGGTTATTTTAATATTACAAACAGACACTTCAATTTTATTTAGTAGTATAGAGTATAGATATAGATATAGATTACTTAGGGAGTGTGATTTTTCGGTTGTCGGGTTGTATAAGCAGTGACAAGCTCGTAGGTTAGGTGCTCGTAGCCCAACTCCTCGTTAGTTGACTATAAACATCAGAAAGACACTATATCACTAAAGACCAACGTCAGATCTTTTTTCTATCTTGACTCCATTCTCAAAGCTCTCTACCACTAAGGTAAAGTAAATTTCGAGCAGGGAACTCTAAAATGCACAAACACATACGTAAAGTGCAGCGGCGTGAGTAACTAGCCGGCGGATTTGTTTTCTTTGGGGAGCTATAATTTGGCTGCAAGCCTGCTACCCTCATCCACCAACCCTAGCGACACTACCCATCCAACATATAAACTCCTTATACATTGCTCGTTAACACTGCAGTGACTCAACAAATCTCGCTACAAAAGCAGCAATGGATGTATTGCGGTTCTGTGTTGTAGAGTAATTACGTGCGTGGTAAAAGCTTCCGTCTCGCCAGACCTACCCCAAGTCGAACCACGTTGCCCGCTCCCCACTGCACCCACTATGGGGGATGGTATTGAAAGTACCTAATGGTACTCACTCGCCAATGCGGTTGACATGAAAAGTTTTCCATTTTCACGGCCTTTGTGTGCATTACAAGTGCAAGTTGTATATTCCACTCGCATGCAACTTGTTCATTTAATGTTGAATATGAATTTTATGCAAAAATGGAGATACGTACGTTTATGAAACCAAAAACAGTAATTAGTATTTTCTTTATTTGCTGATTGCTAATGTGAGGTACTTACTCTTTAGAGGTTACAATACAATTAGTAACATTGTGTACCTCTTGATAATGATGAGAAAATAACATTATTTACTTTTATATTAATAGGTATAAAAAGGATTAAACTTTGAACCATTTTAAAGAATAATGCAGTTACGAGAACATACAAATTGTAAGCACGTGGAGGTTTCGATGACAGACGGTTCACGTTTATATTAACATCTGACAGAGATATGGAATGAATCTGTAGTGAATTGTTTCACATAATGTGTTAAGATTAATTTCGACCCGTCAATATAACACATTAAAAAATTATGCCTAAATATTTTTTTTACAACCATTTACAGCTATCTGTTTTTGCAAGTAAAAATTTATCAGAAAAACCAAATGTCTTCATCTCTAACAACCCTAGTTAATCATAGTGGAATGTATGCAGCTCGTGGAATAGTAATTAATGTATAATATATTGCGGTATGAATGCACTTTGTATGCACTAAAGAAGCACTCGTAGCAGTGTGCGATAATGCTACGCGGCCGCTACGGATGTGTACTACGGACGACTGGGGCGACGTTGGATTTCGTGCTGATTTCCGGATATTTCTCGATAAAATCATCAGTATTCTGTTTTGTATACGCTAATACACTTATACCCCCGCACTAAGATTTCCTATGTCACGGATGGCATAGACAACACAATACATCACTAACACCCATGACCCGAGAACAAACATTTATCTGTCACATAAATATCTGCCCCGGCCGGGAATCGAACCTGGGACCCCTCGCTTCGCAGGCAGGGTCACTACCAACTAGGCTACGGGGTCTTCAGTGCGCTTTTTATAAGCTTTTATTTAACTTGCAATTTATGTATGTGAAGGTGGAATCTTGCAAGTTAAATATGACCAACTTCCTGGTATCTGATTGAGCTGAAATTTTGCATACTGGTCCAGACCCGATGACAATGTATGTTTGTGTTAAGCATGATGTGATCTTCCATGATTGGCTCCAGACAATTGAACTCCTCAACGGTCAACAATAGGGACATGAAATTTTTCATCTGGTCAGGTTTTCCTCCGGACGAGGGAGTTAGTCAAAAGTTAACAATAAGGACATAAAATTTTCCACACTTATTGAAAATATACAAATGGTTGGTGGGTCCAACTTGAAATTGCTGTCAAATCAAGGGTAGGTTGAAACCTGGAACCTCTACAACGGCCAACAGTAGTAATGTCAGGCACGAGTAAACTTTAAGCTGAAACAAGTGGCGCATAGATTAACAAACTACTACCGAAATTGAGAAGAGGCCATGTCGAGAAATTAGTGGCATCAGGATATAAAATGATGTCATTCTAATCTTGCTATCCTATCTCACAACATCCTACTTCCTATTCTACTATTATTATGAATGGGAAAAAATATGTAAAGATGACTGGATTTTTGCAAGTTCGTTAACCATTAAACGGATAAGCCTGAAACTTGCACAAAAATAGTTCACATCCAGGAATAGGACATAGGATACATTTTATTTCGATTGTAGATTCCTTTGATGCGTTACCCCCACGACCGTTATGCAAGCGTTCTGAAAGCGTTACCCAAACATTACGAAAAGGTTATGTGAGTGTTACGCAAGCGTTATGAGCGCGTTACACAAGCTTTATGCAAGCGTTATGTTAGCGTTACGCAAACATTACAAATGCATTATGTTAGTGTTACGCAAGCGTTACGAGCACGTTACACAAGCGTTATGTAAGCTTGCATCGCAATCATTACAAAAGCGTTACACAAGCGAATTTTGCGTAGAATTTTGCAACTGAATTTTAACCCTGTCTTTTTAAACGATTGAGTTTGGTTTCATTTCAGTAACAGCTGAGTAACAAGATCAACAAAAAATTGTTATTTAATATTTGCATATTAATAAAAGAAATATAATTACTCCATGGGCATCTACTAAACTAACTGAGCAGAATGATTTCCACTATTAGAGGAAAATAGTAATAAGAGGAATTTAGTTTTCCAAATAACCTATATTCAAAGGTCATTCACCGGTTCATCTAGTACCTATTAATATAAAATGTATATTAATTATTTTTAATACATAACATAATTATAACATTATTATTACACGATCACTGAAAAGTAAAAAATAAATTAATGTAAAAAACCCTTTTAAAATAAGCTTTTATTGAGTGATCTAAAAAGAAGAAAATAATCTTTAAATTAAACCAATCAATTTAGTACAAGTATTACACGGCTTCCTCTTTTTATCTATTTTATAATAATGTCTTTGCAGCAGACAGACCATTTCCTATTAGAATATATTTATAGGAAAGTCTCTAAATCTGTGTGCACCCGAAAATCCAGGGCTGCAAGGGAGGCATGGCGCATCCGGCGGTCGCCATGGCAACAGCCCCCTCCACCCCCACCAGCGAGCCTCCCCGACATCCCTTCCCATTTACCTATTCCAATCAGAAACATGAGCATGGGATATCATGACCTATGGCTTTATGTAGCGGATGTTATATTAGGCAAAGTAATTACTTTGCGGGTGCAACAGTTGCGAGTGCAGGAGTACGATTGCCAATGAACTTGCTAAGCCGATCTAATGAATGTTATGCAAGCCTGGTACATGATGTAAATGCTTTTAAATCCAACAGATATTCATTGTCATTGTCATCGTATAGGATTGTCGTCTCATGTTAAGTCATTCATCCTGGCCTTAACCCTATAAGGGCCCGTTACTTAGCATGGGTCTCAACTGTCAACTTC
>LGAG01000730.1:205511-216386 GCA_001278395.1 Lerema accius
GATAGTGTTATTATGGTTACCTCAAAATAAATAATTTCCTCTTTTTATCTATTTTATAATAATGTCTTTGCAGCAGACAGACCATTTCCTATTAGAATATATTAATAGGAAAGTCTCTAAATCTGTGTGCACCCGAAAATCCAGGGCTGCAAGGGAGGCATGGCGCATCCGGCGGTCGCCATGGCAACAGCCCCCTCCACCCCCACCAGCGAACCTCCCCGACATCCCTTCCCATTTACCTATTCCAATCAGAAACATGAGCATGGGATATCATGACCTATGGCTTTATGTAGCGGATGTTATATTAGGCAAAGTAATTACTTGGCGCGTGCAACAGTAGCGAGTGCAGGAGTACGATTGCCAATGAACTTGCTGAGCCGATCTAATGAATGTTATGCAAGCCTGGTACATGATGTAAATGCTTTTAAATCCAACAGATATTCAAAGTCATTGTCATCGTATAGGATTGTCGTCTCATGTTAAGTCATTCATCCTGGCCTTAACCCTATAAGGGCCCGTTACTGAACATGGGTCTCACCTGTCTCTATATATTACCTAATAAGTTTGTACCTACTTTTTTGTTATTTACATAAAAAATAAAAACTTATAATGAGATTAACAGTGGAGATTAATAATTTTGCAAATCTTAAGAATGCTAGATTAATTTTCATTTTAGTCTAGATTTTCTTTTTCATTTCAGCTAATTTCACGGAATTTTACCAGATTCTCTTATTTGTCATCGGATTTGATAATTTCAGATTTAATCCCACAATCAATAATATACGGTTATCTAAGATTAAGCGTATGTATTACAACTATGGTATTAAAATACAAACTCAAATTCAGACACACTGCATACACCTATGACTTCAAACACTAAGGTATTTTGAAAGACTACGAGAAGGTAGACGTAGAGTGATTAAGTCCCTACACCCTTGATGCAGTTACGTCATACTCGCGTTTCTAATCAGTTTTAATCGATTACGCAACAGCAAGATTGTATCTTAAGCTTCGATAGGAACACGTGCTAGAATGTAGACTGAGGTATTTATAGTTGTGTCTCGGCTTTGTCGAGACATACGGCCGATTACACACAGTAATCACTTGGAGATGGTTATACACGTTTCAATGGAATAATAATATACGCGTGTAATTTCCATTAATAGAATTACCATGGAGACCGTATTGACGGAAAAAGGATGTAAAGCTTATGTAGAATAATGTAATGGTTAAAGGAGAAAATTTTAAAAGAATTTTCGCCAGCCGATTTCGAAGCGGGGGGTAATCGATGCCCAAGGAGGGGTGGAAGGAAAAGGAAAAATGTAGATAAGTATAAAAATTATAACCTTGACAAAGCTTAAGTACCTACCTATACTCTTTTATTTTTACACTAGACGCCCGCGACTTAACCCGCTGAAAGGTAGTTAAAAAAATATTGGATGTATCCCAAGGGAACCTATAATCGGGATATAATTTTACTATGTCCTATTTCTGGATGCAAACTATCTGTGTACCAAAATTCAGCTTGATTCGTTGAAGTGAAGGAGTTACAAACATCCAATTATCCAATCATCTTTGTTATAAACATTCACTTTTATAATATTAGTAGGAATTATGACTTGACCACATTCCATATACAATACAAATCAGGAAACCAATAGATCTGTGAACAAAATACTCTAAGACAAGAAGCTTCTCTTAGATTCATCAGAAGCTGCCAGAACATTCTAGTGATATTGCTATTTCAATTACTTCTAGAAGTAAAACCGATTTCAATGCTACTAAGAAATAGTTCTTATTAGAAATGTTCAAAGCCCTTCACTTCATTTAGCCACTACTGAGAATAAGTGAAACTAGGACAAAATCTTAAAGAACGTTATAGACAACATTTCAACGCAAAATTCCTTTTAATTTTATTATGACACGAAAAATTAATTTCCATAAAAATGCGGGAATTACTATGGTATTCCTATTTATGACAATCGATATTTCATTACTTCTTAACATTTTCACATAAAAATTTTAACTAGACACCCCCACAGTATCCACGTATAATACGTATAGGAACGTGTACGTAAACAAGTGTAATTATCCTACAGAATTTTTGAGATGCACTATTGGCTCCAATCCAATAGCAATTGGAACGATTCAATATGTCTGTGAAGTGTTTAATACACGATTGTAAAAGTCCCAGCCGCGGTTTCCGGTCGGAGCAGTCACAGATACGAAAAATGCCTCTAGCCTCCACTATTCGTGATCCTCATCTCGTTGCAAGTCTTTACGTAGAGCATCTAATGGTATTTATAACGATAATGATTAGACTAAATTGTCCACTAAATACATTCTTAATTTTCATAATGCATACTGCTAATTGTCAGGGTAAATAAACACGGATACCTGAGTTAATACATTCTTGTGTTTACATTTTCCAAGTACCAGACGTCTATAATGTTACATTATTAGTTCTTTGCATAGGTATTCTCGAGGTTGGCTTGCAGAGAAGTACTCAGAATTAAGTCCGCCTATTGTAATTAAATTATGTAGATAGAGAAATAAACAAAATATTATATAGGTAGACCAAATAAGGTCGGTAAATCAGTTCTCTATACAATGCATACACGATACAACGGAAAAGTAAGTAGATGTCAGCAACTGAAATATCAAAAGAAGCCTCGCATTAATCTGCGTTCCCCTCTTAATGCTGGGTACATACGGTTTTAATAAAGGGTAGTTGGCAGGGGCGGGTGGCCAGACTACCATACTACAGCCGCATTTATCAAAAAAGTTAACATGTCTGTCGACAGGACGGCGAGCTGCGAGCGGACTCTCAAAGTTTGCAGAGAATTTTACAAAATGTAATATACAAATGAGTGGCAATCGCATTTTAAAGAGAGTTAACATTTGAAAATTTCATCAGTGTTATAATTTAACATATATATTAAAATATATAATTATAAGTCGTATGTATAAAGTAGTGTTAATAACTCGTTAATAAGTAGTCTTTTTTTAATAGCAAACGATGCCACCATCCCTGCAGCCCATAAAAAATAGTAACAAATCTCGAAAAAGACTGCAGAAAGAACTGCTAGTTGGTTAGTAGGTCCTATTAGTAATGGGAGTTAATGGGAATATTAGTAGGTAAATATTGTTTTTAGTAAGTCAAAGGACTATAGAAGTCAGGACTATGTGTAGGTAAAACATATTGAGTAGTTCAGTAAATAATCGTCGTTATTTGTTCCACTAGAAATTGCTTACGTTGTTATTAACTTGCGTCACTACTCCTGGCAGCCGTCAGTGTTAATGTAATGTAGCTCTCAAGATTAAACATAAACGTAAGGAGATTATCTCTTAACAACTCCGAACATTGAGTAGCGCTGGTCGTCTGAAAGCTCGAAGCCTGCCCTTGTCCTGCCAGCCGCCACTCGTAATTAGCGAATTGCTCAATAAAACATACGCGCTGCTACTTCGATTCGATAGAATACTACGCTGTCTGTGTGTATAATGCTTGGGCTCCACTAACAGCTTAGCGCTATAATTAACGTCTAACCTACTATACCTCGTTTTATTTCGACGTGATTTAAAATGTAAACAATCTTGGCACAACTTTTATTTATTTCATTAATTTAAAAACATATTTAGAAGTATACAGAAATTTATTTTAACATTAAATTATTGTTCATTTTTTAGTTTTTTTAGTTCGTGTCTGTCTTATTTTTAAATCGATAATTACATAAAAAAGACACTGTAAGATTGTTTACCTTTTAAATCACGACGAAAAAAACGAGGTACTTATACTTAACTTGACCAACACTACGCAAGTGTAGTTATGCGTTTAATGTCATAATTTGTTATGTAATGGGTTAGGTGGTAAAGTCAAGTGGATTTGAACTATTTGTAGAAGAATTCCGTTGATAAAGCCACGATGTTAACGGCGTTAATTTTACAGCTAAGTTATAACAACAATCCCTAAACCACTAACTATAATTAATAATTATACAGATTTTATAATAGAAGAATAATATATGTTTGTAAAAGTCCTTTTGTCGGGATTATTTTTAACATAACCGAACAGCGTCGTAGTTAAAATTAGTAAAGGAGAATTACTCAGATTCTTCTAGTATTTTCTACCTAAGCTATACGACGCCCTCTACATGACATTATTGTAACTATTATTAAAGTAGCGAGCATGGTTGTGAGCGGATCGACGCAGGTGGGCGTGCTGGCGGTCGTCATGGCAACCACCGTACCTACTCTATTTTCGAAAAGGAATTCAAGCTCCCCATCCAATAGACGACGAAATTGTAATCATCTCGGACGAGTAATATCTTATTTCAATATGTTGTTTATGCTTTACTGATATAAAAAAGTATTTTTATATTATAATAAAATTGTGTACTGAATTGTTAGTAAAATAACTGTTAAATTAAGTAGAAAAAACGGTGAGGTTCGAAAACAACAAAATGATAAAAATGTTATATAAAATTTATTATTTGTCTTAAATAAATTCTTGTTAAATTCAAAGCCTAGCCTCCATAACAGCCTGACAAGGATGCGAGTATACACACACTCCACGCTACAGGAATACAATAATTCAAAAAGTTAGCTATTCAGTTTCATAAAGCAGGAAAATAGCTTTCAGCCATCCTCTCCTTTGTTATCCCGATAGTGGCGTGTCGCGGTGTCTCCTAGCGCAGTTCCCGGCCGCCACCGCGTGCTGCACTTCCGCAAAACTCTAAAACGGCGCCTTTAAGTCCAAAATTAACCATTTCACTGCACCAAAACTTTGCAAAACCCGTCCGGCGTATATCCGCTTTGCAGATTTTCCGGGCGAGCCGTCAAAACTCCCGCCCGGGCTTCGGGAGCTTCCGTGAAACATCGGCGCGGTTCGACGCCCCGGTCATTGCAGTCCAATTTAAGTGGAGCTGCGGTAGATCCCCCTCTGCGTAGTGGACTCGATCGCTTCCGACCGGCCGAAGGGGGAAGGGAGGTCCTAGAGAATGGTTGCTCGTGTGAGCTCCGGACTTCTGTCAGAATTTACATGTGTGCGCGTACTACTGAACTTTGATAATGAACCGTGGGGCGATTGGCCGGGTGGTGGCGCTGTGCATCGACCTGGAGCTGCTGCCCAGATATCTAGACTACGAACTATCGAGTCTCGTTACAGCCGATACAATCGACCTCCTAATACTTCGTGCTGTCCTAGTACATGATTTGATTACGTTTTGCTCAGGTTGTTGATCCTTTATGTTTGTAGTAATGCATGTACTACCTTACGTGAATTGTGTAACTAATTACATAATTATATCCTATTACGTAATTGGTACATGATTAATTACATAATTATTTCCTTATTTAATAAAACATTATGTTTCATATGGACGCTGACGCGACATTAAATCTATTATTTAATTAACAACAACTGGTGTACTCTGAATCAATAGTCAAACGGCTTGCCATACTGCGGTGGGACTTGACAGCTAATACCTACAAGTAATAAAATTAATGGATAAGCATAACTGAAAAAAAAAATTAAGGGTATAAAAAATGTTTAGCCTAAAGTTGTCACTTCTGCAATGGAGATAATAATAATAATAACGCTAATCGTTTGGGTTGTAGAACGTGTCACAGAAATTGAAAAATATAAGGTAAGGTGGGGTAAGACTAACACACGGGGCAAGACTAACACTGTCTATTATCTCGATATGCACTTGAAGAAACGACATGTGTGTGTCTTAGCCGAGAACATTTACGTTTGTTCTATCTTACAGACTGGAAGAATTTCGTATTTAAGCTATACGTATCGAGATAATAGACAGTGTTAGTCTTGCCCCGTGTGTTAGTCTTACCCCACCTTACCTTACGGTTAATAAAAAACCCTCCTAACGCGTATTTTTTTTAATAATTATCTGCAACATTGGTGGAGATTATTATGTGCAAACAGCTTCCGCGGTCACTCCCCGTCGCAGTAAGTGCAGTGACATATTCAGCGTCAGTCTTACGACGTGGCAAATAGGATTTGAGGCGCTTTCAACATACATTATGGATGTGTGAAAATCTTAAGTGCATCCTTAAGCACTTCGTCTACGTTAGAACACTGGTAGATAGCTTTTATTCTTTTGTTTGTTGCTACGTGAGATATACACACTTCGCTATGATGGTTCTGTTTGGAATCTTTCACTAAAAAGTGTCTAAAACTGACGTGAGATTTAGTAAGATACTACGAGTTTGATGTTGGATTTGTCGATTTTATTTAATTACTTTGTTTAGCAATGTTCATTAAATAAATGTTAAAATAACAATAAAAACGATTGGTATCGATAATAATTATATAATCTTGTTGATAAGAAACCGTGAAGCAATTAATTTTACGTAAGTAAACATCGCTGAGTATTTCAACAATAGGTAGATGTTAAGTAAACAGTTTTCTCGTAGACGCTATTTATCAGTCTTTTGTGGACGATGTATTTAAATATGGTAATAGAATAAAACCACTTTACATCTTTGTTTACTTACATTAAATTACATTGTAAGGAACTTTTATTGCTATTTTACAACGAATTATTATACGAGTATTTATGATAAGAGAGCGTTCAAATATCACGTAACGCATTTTTTGAAGATTTTTGACCCTTTCCTCGCAAGTAACGCGCCGTAACGTAACATGTAACGTTTTGTACTCTCGACATACCAAAGCCAAGTCTTAACTAACATAATAACATAATTTGCATTTTTTTTATTGATATTAAAAAAATGCAATATTAAAATATCTATATCTACATTAATACGTTTGTAATGGTCTGTCAGTCCAAAACCCGCCCTTAAACATTAATAAGTCAATCAGCAGTACTACACGACCCTCGAACGAAGGGGGCGAAGTACTTAGCGAGCAATAAGAGTAGTACACGAAATCAAATCTCAGGGTTTTTTACTGAAATGCAACCCATTCCGGCATTTGTCGTACTGTCGACGGTAAGAGGTGCGCGATGTTATTACCACATAGTTGATATTGCCACAAAATTCACCGTTCTATTGTACTCATGTTCTATTGTTCTATGTCACTCATGTATGTGTAGTTTACATTGTAATGTAACGATATTTGAATTATTGCATTTTTACGTTTGATCAGTGAGCTGTTAGTTCCTGACACCAAATACGTCATATATCGACCTTTACATTAACTAACCATTCATACCTCGAATGCCCTTCTGTCTGTCTCAGTAGTTACTTTGCTTTACTTGGTCAAACTCTCCAAAAACTTACACGGTAGGTATAGCTTAAAGAAGTTGATCAAACCTGTACCTTACTACAATAAGAATAAGTTTGAAGTATCCTTACACGCAGTCGTTGCTACACGCGGGAGAAATTACATGCACGCTTTGTATATTTGTAGTTTGTTTTCTTGCAAAAACATAATGAGTTTTTAATATAGCTTAAAATACATTTAGTGAGTACTTAATAGAGTTCTTGTATACTCTTGAGTCGTGGTGTTGTAGAAGAAAGTTGAAAGTCTCTTGAACAAACTTATTATTTCGGACAATATTAGATTCAGACTTAAAGAACTTAAAGTCAAGCCTTGTTTATCTTCTGACGATAGAATCTATCTTTATTGAATGCCTGGTAGCTCTAGAAAAGAAAGAAGTCAAGTGTCAGATGTACCACAACTATAACCCCGTAATTACACACTATACCTACTTCGGAGATAAGTTTATGGATAAATTGAAGTGTACAAGTGAAAAATTAAAGTAGAAGGATGAAGATTTTCTTTGTAACTTTCAGTTAATTACAGAATTAGGTATGGGCTTGAGTTTCCCCTCACAATGAAATCATTTAATGTAATCTTGGGGATGTACTACCTACTCTCAGATGTGCAAGTTTCCTAGCAGATAATATTATTAACAAACACCAGAAACGTAAAATTTACCAACAACATTGAAAGTTAAAACATAGCCAACTAACTATCTATGCATAGATAGCTATGCAAAATTCATCATCGCAAATTAAACAGAAAACAAATCCGATATCAAAAGCCGGCAGACAAAGCAAACGGCGCACACACGCAGTCCCCGTAATCATTTTCCTATCGCCAGATCAAAGGGCGAGTCTGTGAGCTGTAGCGGGACTGCGCTCCAGCCAATAATCGTCTGTATATAATTGAAATACGAGTTTCATCAGATGTCAATAGGAAGCGGCCAGGGGTTCGTCGGTTCGTCGCAGACTTTAAAAATTGAATAACGCACACGCATAAACGATAGGGTTCGGTCGGAGGGGTCCAGACAGAAAAATGCACTCGGAACCCTCGTCTAGACTGCAGACTGGCTGAGGGCGGCTGACTGCGGCCCCACCAAGGTCGCAGACGCCGCAGCCTCATACTCTGGCGGCGCGGGAACATATCCCGCTGTGATTTCACTTGCAAGGTGCGTGATCGACGCGTTGGTTCGCGTGTTTGACGAGTTAATTAGGTTTGTTATTATTTTGGAACTGGACCCTGTCAAGTTCAGCGACAACTTTTGTAATTTATTTTCTATGAATATTTAAGTTAAGTAACACATCGACGTCCATTTAACGCTTAATGTCATTATTAAATTTATTTTCTGCAATAATAAAAAAACTGTTCTTTGACAACTACTTGTCCATTCAATTTCTAAAACCCCAAAAACCTACCAGGAAGCAGGACCCCCTTTAATTGGGAGAACACATTGAATCACTACTTTATAGTAGTAAATAGGTTTACCCGATTTTCATTTCATGATGTAACAATTTTTAGCATTGTTCCAAAAGATTAAGACACGTTTTCAAAATTTTCAAATATAACAACTTGTGATAAACGTCCAAGTCCGTAGATACAGTGGGCGGAGGTAGTAATAAACCTAGTGATGTTTAATTTAGAGTAGGTACAGTCGGCTGGTGTAGTCTGTAGTCTGTACCTAGAGCGGGCGCACCGCGGCGCCGCGAGAGGTAGGTCAGGCTTAGCTCGGTGGTGTGGCGTGGCGTAGCGTGGACTGACGTGGACTGGCGTGGCATGGCGTCATGTAGCGTGGGGGCAGTACAATGCATCCCCAGACGGACAGATGGGAATGCACTGGTTAATAGCCGAATGAATCATACCCCCGTAGTGGTATGAACGAATGAATTTTATTGTTTTATGAATGTATTGTATTCTTTTAAGATAGGTTATGGATATTGTTCCTTTGTTTGCCTTGCAGCATGTACTGCAATATGATGAATATAATTCATAAGTGATTTTAGATTTGGTAAAAATTAAAATCTATAAGCAAAAAATCAATGAAAATCACCAAATCATTGGAACTTCGATGTCGTTTAATGATAAACGTAAATAAAATACGGTCTTCATAAAATTATATAAAACTAACTACTGCAAAATCAAGGCTCTATTAAATGATTCCTCTTATTTGAACATACATAAGCCACTGATATAATTAAAGCGTGAAAAGAATTATTAGAATGACATAATTTAATACAATCCGTAGTCGAAACAAGCTTCAAGATTCTTGGCTCAAGAACAACCCAATTAGAAGCTCATTAGCTCATTGCGTTAAAAATTCACCAACGAGCTACCGAGCTACTAAATTTATAAGCCTGTGCAAACTTTCGCATTAAATTAAGTAAATACGTGCCAAGAAATACTGCAGCTTAGGAGAAATGTTATAAGGAAATAATTATTAAGCTCAAAGGGACAGGTTAAATGAATTTAATTGTTAACTAAAACTAGTAAGATACGAGTATGTTACAGCTTACCATCGTAGACTTTATCTCAATCTATCTAGCTTCAATAGACCTACGACAAAATCTACGAGTACGTAGATATAGATCCTTGCACTATTGAGCACGTAAAAAATCAAAGAAGTAGCGACACAGCAATAAATTGATATCGAGATACAAACAGGTCTTCAACGTGCAACGTATAAAACAAACCAAGGCGACTTTAAGCTACGCTTGATGTAAAATAACAAAATTTGCATTACTAAAAACTACCTACATAACTTCATAGTTAGGGATTCATATCCCTAATATATTAAAAACAGTCGGTGCAGGTAACGCCCTTCACAATCATGATAGTTACCTTGTTCAGTTCCACGAGGTACATTAAAATCAAGTTGATACTGAAGCAATTACTCATCCGCGGCTGCGGATAGCGTGTCTAGACGATGCCTGTATCTGTAGCTATGTGCCTGGCGAGGAGGGTGCAATCCGGTTGCCATGCTTCTGTCTGGGAGTAAGGATAACATACAGAAATCAAAAAATTCTAAATTCAAAAATCTTTTAGAATTTTTTTAACCTACCTTCCTTGTAAAGGTGATTTAGTAAGGCGAAGAATAAAGGGAAAAGAAACTCCCCTGTACATTAAAAAAAAAATAATACAATGCAACGTATGATTCGTAACGTTACGATGCTAAAGAATCGCTTCTATTATTCTTCGTTTTTACAATTATTTAACCTACCGTTTCTAATCAATAACAAGTAAGTTGGGAGAGAAAATTACATGAATATTCGCTGATGGACATAATCTCGCAATAAACATAATTACTGTGTAGTTAATTGTAATTAATAATTTTAACTGTCGATGTTGATACAGTAGTACAGCATTATTAAATTTCCAAGCAATTTTGTTTTAAATTGTACGCTTTATTGAGCATTTTAAACACATCCAAAAGTTATTAATACGTTTGCAAAAGTGTATTGTCACACGTTACACTACATTTGTAATGTTACAGATTAATATAGCACTCTGTTCCGTTCCTATCTCATGGTAGTTAGGGAGCTGCTAGGTTCGGCCGCTTCACCTTCAGGCTGCAATGTCATATGTGATGGGATAGTGATAGATATCTCGATGTATTTGGTGACGCGGAGTCACAA
>LGAG01000730.1:221128-238869 GCA_001278395.1 Lerema accius
TGCTCTGTTGACGTCGATCTTAATTCAATTATGAGCTATTAATTGGTTTAATTATTTCCACATCCAGCGTTAATGTCTCGCTAGTAACATTGGGTATACAGTTGTTTGGTAACATTATTTCTCTATTACTATTCTATATACCGTAAAGCAATTTGAAGTTATGGTCTCCGGGTAGTATATACCAGCAATAGCTATCTAATGAACTAAATAACTATGCAGTACTTATAAAGTAAGTAGCAGGTACCAAGACTGGTCCTAAATAATTAAATAGGTGTGAACAATTATGTATCTTGTATTATAATACCAGTTACTTTCTACCCATACGTTTATCTGGAGCTATAATCATCTTCCACAGTTTCGATCGCAATGCTATAAACAAAATAAATCATGTTACATTTTTTCTCTCGCCTTAAGCGTACTTAAGGAAATTGGACTTACTCATAGATACTTAGAACAAATCAACCGATTATCTGTCCCGTACTGTGATTCCTCCGTATTAGGCACTTTCTAAAAAAAACTATAAAAACGAGGTACTTCAAATTATGTGTCGTTATATTCATCTATTCATTGCACATACGTTATACTGAAAAGTCACTCCTCATTTTTCCCTCAAACGCTAAGACGAAATATGCGACGATTAACTAACTACAAGTAACTAACCTTAATACGGTCACATGATGTTAAGATGGTGTCCATTAAAAATACACACTTATTACCAACGTATAAGGTCTAGAATGTATTGCGTTACCCGCGTGCTATACTTGTAGAAGTCTTGTATGAACGGTGGTTTGCTACGCGGAAAAGAATTATTAATGTACGCGGCGGTTGCCCCGACTCTCGCAGGTACCGCAATGTTTAAATTTTGTGCTTCACACTGAGCTTTAAAAGCTCTAAAAAGCTTTAAGAAGCTCATTTATTACTCGCTCATTACCGGAATGAGTTGCACATTAATTGTTCACGTTATTTGGGCTGATCTTTTATGCTTGAACAAAAGATCTGGCGCAGCGAAAGGGAAGCTTCCGATAACCTCGTGTTTTGTTTATACTTCAAAATAGTTTCTTAATTATCTTTGCCGCCGTTCTAATATTAAAATTTAGAATGCATTGAAAAATGAATTATCTTTTAATGATAACGATTCATGAACACGTATAATTTGCTGCATAATTCGTAGTCTCATAGATGATACAGAATTCCGACGCTAAATAATTCAGTGTAGTTCCTAGAAATAACAACAGCTTAGTTTGTTAGACTTATGTTTCGCATTACATAAACCAGTTTTCGTACTAATTAAGCTAAAAGTAATTTAAATTGTAACTTGTGTGTGTTATATTTCCATTTATTTTATTTAACACCCCACTCTTTGACTGGGAAACCGTGATTATTACATTTAGAAAATTACATCCGAAATTGATTCTCAACTTTATTAGGCAATTTCTAAAGCTATACAAGAAAACCTCTTTTTTTTCTCGTAATTTTATATAACGGTAAAAGCGTTCAGACAAACAAACACACTTGGTTTTATATGTGGTAATACTTGTTCCCACTACAACACACTGGTTACCTCACAGCATAACGCTTCTATGCATAATAATAAAAACAAGTGACCCAATAAGTAGACAGTGCATGCACCGGGGAGGTGATATATAAAATTAAAACAATAGGAAGCTACGAGCTACGCCGTAGCTCCGTAGCGAGGTTACGCCGTAGCCCGGGCGCGGTCGGCGACCCCTGGCCGTGAACGGGGGTGCGCCGGGCGAGCCCGCTCTACGCACACTACGAACGTTCTGCACACTCACACATGTATACACCGCGCCCCTAGCTACTACAGGCTGATTTATAAACGGAATTTTCCTTGTACATTAATAATATTGATAATCAATAATGGTTTGGATAGCTATGGTTATAGATAGACCTGTAAGAATATGTTGCTGCGTTACCTGTTAAATACCTACTAGAAGTCAAAAAGGTGTTGATGGTTCAGAAAACTTTACAATTGCTTTCGTGTTTCGGGCAGCATGTGAAAAAGTAATTAACACTTAAACAATAGTTATTCGCCTAATTGAAATGGTCATTACTTTCAGTTATTCCTTCACTAATCTGTTTTAAAATTTAAAAGTTATGATAGCGTTATAAAGTGACAAATCGCAGTAATATGTTACTCGGTAATTAATAATTTTGTTTGAAGATTTACATTGTAAAAACACATTTTTAACTTCAACAAAAAATGACAGTAACTATTTGTAATAGGTAAATTTTCCGATTTTTCCCGAAGCAATGGCGCGCATCCTGTATATTCATTACTCAGCTCTGGCACGCACACAACGGCGATCAGACGCGCACACACACCCACTCGCCCAGTTCTCTTCAAAGCGAGTGGCGCGCCCGCCACACCCCCGCGCCGTGCCGACACGGCGGCACCCACACTAACACACAATCCTAGAAAACCCTTTCAACTGTATGCGTTACAGACGTGTACGTACACGGCACACAGCAATAAGTGTAGCTGTGTGCGCCGATCGAAAATGTATGTTAATGTCAAACTTCCGCGTTCTGTATTCGTGTCACGCTCACTACGAGAGTTGTGTGTGTGTGTACGGAGGTGTGCGCAGGGTGCATCGACTCTGTTTCCGGTTCCGCTGAGTACAACGGCCTCAGGCTTGATTTATGTTCGTCCGTTTGAAGGTTTGCGTGTTATTGTGACGTTTGAGCCGGATTTATATGTAAAACTTTTAACTTATTTCGTTGCTTGGCGGTAGTAGGGGATTTCATTACTCGGGGGAGTAATTCCGGTCGTCACGTGAATGGCGACTTAATGATGATTATTTCGTTGCGAATAGCCTGTGTGGTATTATGAAATGTATTTTTGTGTAAAACCACTCTCCCATTGGCTGCTACTGTATGTTACGTTTTAATTTTAGTTCGAGGAAATCGCACGTACTTCAGCTTGTTCATTTTCAACTTCAGTTACATAACAGTATGTGCGAATGCGGATGCGAGTCACTTTATATGACGTAATTTTCATTTAAACTTCAATTAAAAACGTTTCGTTTGTAAATGTATATGTCCATGATATTCAAAATTAAACACAGAAATTTTGCTACCTGTCTTTTTATTTTTCTCTGTTTCCTCCCTCACTCTAGAAACTTTTTAAAAAACATTTCAGCATTACAATAGTAACATAAAACGCAAAGTCATATATTTCGTCCCGCCAATTTTCTTCCGTGTTCTACAAATTCCAACGGAAAGATAGTACCATCAAAACGTAGTTTCATATACATTTAAGGGGATACATCTCTGTAACTCGTACGAGGAACGAGACGAGGTGTTTCACCAAATTGCACCCTATCAATCTGTTTGTCGCCGAGTCACCGAATAAATTGTTCCGTCGTATCTTGTTCCTAATGTACAGGAGATGCTTTATCATGTTCATTTAAATATCAGCTACATATTATAAGGCTGTTTTTTTACTTGAGAAAATATGCGACCATAATCTTACCTGAAAACTGATAAATTATTGCATTAACGTAGCAAAATCCGGTACAGGCTATAAACGTTTCATGTTGAAACTCCTTTATCCTACGCAAGCGGCATCGCCAATGCCGTAAAATTCACAATAGAAACTACTAGTAGGTACCTTATGTAACATCATTGTTTTCCTACTTAGAAAATGCAAAGAATGCTTATGGCATTAAGTCCGTTCTTACTCAGATTACATTTTAAAGGTACAAAAGTAGAAAATATAAGTAAGTAACAAAGAAGACATTTCTCTAACTTTCTGCATCATTGCATTACTTTATTTACTATAGATTTCTAGAAATATCTTTAAATAGATCTTAGTCTGAGATCGGTTTATTAATAGGTACGCTGTATAAAAGGTTCTTAGAAAACATGAAGAAAAGGTAAAGAAGAGTATGCCTTAGGCGTAGCGGGCCGCCGTAGCCGCCTAGGTGGCGTGCAAGTAGGGCAATATCGTAATAATTTCTACTAGCACGAGGCCCTAAACTTTTGACCCTCTGAAACAACCGCAACAGAAACTAGGGAATACCTTATTGAATTATATCTGTAACTGTTTTGATACGTTCTGTCTATTTACTATACATAACACTTATTGTTATTAATAGATTATTTAAATCTGTCAACATAAAATCATGAAAACAAGGGTTTCATATTGAACTTGTTTGCTTAAAAAAATATTTGGTTTAAGTGTAGGGAGTGGGGGATTTAAAAGTTTATATTATGAGTGAAGATTTTAATACGATTCCATAAGTTAGTAACTGTTACATAGGTACTTCTACCTCTTGGTAGTAAACGTTTTCACAAACGAATTCAAGAGCTCGGGCTAGCAATAAGTTCCTATTTCCAGACAATTCTAAGCTCGCCAACAAAACCAAAATGCGTAAAATCGATGCGACACCGGCTAGGTAGTTAGCCGGCTACCCCGCGCTGTGCCACTGAGTTAAATAATTAATTTGTCGCATTCTCTACCTCTCCCGTTACGCTGATTGATCCGTCGCCGGCTGCATTTTAGGTATTCATTGTATTGTATTTTTATTATTATTTCCCGAGTGCATCAGAAGGGTATTTTTTTGAACGTATGTATATATGTCAATTTCTTTAGCATGCTCTCCAGCCCAAACGGCTTGCCCAATTTCAACATAGTGATGTAATGAACTATCAATATCAAATGCAACATTTTAGGTATACATCTAAAGTACTATAAAATTGTTCTAAGCTGCAGCGTAGTAAGTGGCAAGTGTAGTAGTAATACGCGGTTTTGAATTACTAGAGTCGAATGATTCGAATTGTTAAGTCATTCATCGAATAATTAGTAGCTACATTAAGTAGTACTAATCATTTTGATAGGACTCCACAGAGTAATAATTACGTACGAGTGGCTGCCACCGGCAGAGAGACGAATGCAATTCATTGATATGAATTCCAATTTGATGTCGAATCATTTCGAAATGCCATTATAAGTAAATACTGGCAATCGTCCCGTGATCAGTACCCAATATTATTACTAATGTCCAGTTATATTAAAATTTAGCAAAACTAGTTATGTACTATGTATAAGAGATGATTCGTTCAGATAAACAAATAAAACGGCATTTTACCAAAATGGAACTTACCCCATCTATTTATAAATGTCTTCTCATAAATGTGTTCTCAAATACAATTGACTTTGAATT
Organism: Lerema accius; assembly: GCA_001278395.1. NCBI lineage: Eukaryota > Metazoa > Arthropoda > Insecta > Lepidoptera > Hesperiidae > Lerema > Lerema accius. The sequence continues at coordinate 226,318 of LGAG01000730.1, forward strand.
TCAGTGATTTTATTTTTATGTTTTGACCGGTTTCAAAAAAGAGGCTATCAATTCGGCATACTCATATTATTATGTATTTGGACCTGCAAAAAACACAGGATTAACTAGAAGAACGTCTAGAACAATACTTTAATAGATCTATCTACGGATATGTTTTCGTCGACGCGTTTCACTGATCAAAAATTGTATGTAAGTAGGTACCTAAAGGTCTAGTTTGGTCCTTTGGTTATAGTCAGAATTGTCAGATATTTCCTGATCAAGGCCTGTCGACGTACCGGGCTGTAGGTGTATTGATGGCTCGGTTAGTGCTCATTACCGAGGCGTGAGCGAGGCGATGGCTATGGATGAGTCAGAGTCGGTCGACGTCGGGCGCAGACGACGTGTCAATATTTGATTTGTGCGCTGCTACCAGTCCTGTGCTGTACTGTGAGCGATGACAATGCTATACTATACCATGATTATAGTTCTTTATATTTGCATTTATTTAAGTAAAAACGTTCAAATTAAAATAGTTTTTTTCGTCTTGAAAATTATAGCTTATTAACGAACGTTAAAATTTTAACAATATTAATTACGTTACAAAGTAAGTATACATCACATTTTCATCATAATTTATCAGTATTTGATCCTGCGTAAAATTTGGGATATAATAATTTCCTGTTTATTAATACATCTTTAGCTTAAAGTTTCAAGTTAAGTCAACGACTGGCCAGCAATAAAAGCAATTAAAAAAAAACTTTTTAATTGTGCTTTATTAAGATTGTGTTACATAAATGTTATAAATGTTTGTATTATTTATTGTATGGCAGTACCAGGTTGCCATAAACGCAAAGAACTCATATAAACTAACACTACCTATATTAGTATGAGTTCAGACTTCAAAGACCTTCTAAGGTTTGCTTTGTAAACTTTCTCAGATCTATGCAGCGCTAAAGTTCGCTGAGAAAATCAATATTTAGCACCAACTATTCGCCGGATTATCTCAAAGAAAGAAAGAAAAACATAATAGGTATAACTTAATTTTATGGAAATTTGAGAAATATGATATTTTTTTAATGAAGTAGGTATGTATAACATTTAGGTTACCTACTCTCACTCGTAGGTTATTAGATTACATAGAGCAATGGGAACCCTAAAAACGTAATACTAATAAGTAGTCAACCCTACCAATTTTCAGTGACCGCGTCATTTCTATTCCAATTGAACTCATATCACGGACCCAATCAGCGGATCATAGTGCATCGTGTATCGATTGAAAAACCCCCGTGAGGGAGGTTTCCGCCATCCACATTACGTAGCTAGGCTGTGATTGATCAATAGTCATCACAGTAATGAACGCACACATGCACACCGTTTTAATCATACGCACCACTCACACAATAAGCGGGAAAGGTCGATGACACGGGCGGGGTTACCTCATTACGTAATTACTTTGTAATTATGTACTACGATGTTATTATTTTAAGAGAAGTAAAGTTGATATTTATATATGTAGTTGAACTTTTGCTTTGTATGCAAAGTATAAGTAAAGAACCTTTAAAAATTTTTTTTCGTTTTTATACTTAAAAGTAGCTACGGCCTTATTATAAATCAGTATAAGAGAATTGAAATTGTTGATGCCTTAATTTTCCACATCAAGTGCTTACAAGTTACATTAAAAATCTCTAATACTTTAACTACTTCCTTGAAATATTTCGACATCAACATCACCTGCCAGATCTGACTGTGGTCTTAAATCATACCCTATGCTAAGATTTCACATATATAGAGAAAACTATCAATGTATTCTTTTCAACTCTAAATTATTTTGTCCTAATTTTCCTTGACATCATAAAGTATGACTAAGCGACAAAGCACAAACTACTGGATTTTCCTATGTCGTCAACGGATTTTCCGTTTGGAAATTCACAGCTGAAATAGCACAAAACTAGGCATTTATTAATTCATACTCACGTAAAGTAAGTGAATTAGAAAGTCTGAACCTTTAGTAAATTATTTTAACATGACAGTGCAATACAAGTGATATTTTCTTCTATAGTGCCGAGGAATTTTACTTAAGAGATTTTCGATGAATAAACAAGTGAAATAAAAGAAAACAAATTTTCTAAACATTTATTTTTAGTAACTCCTACTATGCACAAATATGTTACTTGGATTGTAGGTACTGTTATATTGAAGTCAACTGCAAAAGCGTGTATGTATTTCTTGTCAATGCACTTTTGGCACCCAATTTTTTTGCTTCACTTAGACAAAATTCGTTATCTTCAAGAAAATACATCAAAAGAACATCCTCAGCAAACCTTTAAACTAATAAAAAAATAATATCGGGTTTTAGCTACATATAGAACCCAATGATCTCCAACTATAGAGACGCGAATATAAACCTAAATTAACCTTAACCTAATTAACACTTAACCCATTAAAGACTTGGCAAGGTCATGTTAAAATTTTAATTATTTTCCCTAGGTAGATGGTATCAGTTACCGCGGTAAGCCTGTCCGGAGCCGAGTGATTTACGCTATGGGTTTATACACTAGTTGTCCGCTCTCGCTTTGCATCGGTTAATGTTCTACTTGCTATCCCACGGGAACAGAATCATTCCCTGGTATAATAAGTAGCCTAGGACCACTGTCGTTACAGAAGCTACAAAAATGACAAATTTCATTTAAATCAGTCCAATAATTTCCGAGTCTCTTTGCTAATTTTATCTTGTTATTTTGCATGAAGGTTCGTTTTTTACATATTTTACAACCATCATTGTTATTTAAGCTTCAAGCATATTTAGTTTTATCTTGATTTAGTAGTTTATTCACGAAACCCAAACAAACAGAAAATGATACCAATAACAAAGCGTACTTACCTCCATTAAAACTAGTCAATGAACAGACCCCGTGACAGTTTTATTATTAGTACATATATTATACACGTGTACAGTAGTCCTAAGTACACCGGTCCCCTTGTCAATGTATTAAAGTGACAGGAAATAGGTATAACATAAATGAAAGACCTTGAATTAACCCCATAAAGTTACATTAAAAATACGCAACTTATGGTGTAGTAATATACCTATGTAATGCCTACTTGAATGTTACTTGTTAGAGGAATAAAATAGATTTATATTTTATTAAATAGATCTTTTCTTGTGGATACTAATTACTAAAACAAAGGTATTATTATGATACCAAAAATTTTTTAATGACGTTCGCCCATTGATCATTTTTTAATTTATTAAAAGAGATTTACATCATTAGTCATTATTTTTTTATTTACTGTACCTAGAACTTTGTTGCTAAGCGAGCACGTCTTCCTAACACAAATAAATGTTCCAACCAAAATAAATATTTAACTTTTTGTAATAAAAAGTGAAACATTTCGAACATGGCAGTTGGAATATTTATTTGATGCGTATAGCAGGTCCCCAAAACATTTGAATTTATTCAGACAAAAGTAGGGTAGGTGTTCTAAATATAAAGTACCTATTCCCTAACACTAAGCTATGCGGACATTTGTCAGGGGTACTGAGGCCATGACCTCAATAGGTACACCCCATGACCCATGCATCTATTAGAACACCATGAAAGGGGTCTAATGCAATTAGGCACTTATTTAGCCTTTCAACTTACAATATAGATGTTGCGAGCTTATTATGTTGTAAGCTTTCGAGTAGGTATCAGAAATAATTTTAAAAATATTAATGCATATGCAGTCACGGAGCTATCAATCGTGCGTGTTAATCTTTCTTTAAAGTTTACGGGTTCGATTCCGGGCTTAAGTAAAGACATACAGATACCTTTTAAACGACCTTTTTTTATCCACTAATTAAACGAACACCCGCACTAAGGTAATAGAGACGTGTCGTGTACGCAATTATGCATATGCATGTCGTCGCATAAATGTTATAAGTCTAGTTTTAAAATTGTTGCCATTAAAATAATATAATTTGCACATTTAATACGTTTATGTTATTTAGTTAAGGACAACATCATTATGATAAAAATCTGTTCAAGAAATGGCGTAGAAACAAAACAAGGCAAGGAAAATTGCAGAGCCATTAAAGAATAGAATAAAAAAATAAATGCAAAATGCGAATGTCACAATTGCAGCGCGGGCAGCCGCCATTACGACAATACATTTTTAATTCTCTTTTGTAACTTCGCCAAGTACCTTTCAAAGAACTTCACGGTACCACGCACTTGTGTAGTCGGTTAAAATGCCGTTAATTATAGGTACGAGTTCGTAGTTATATTTGGAATTATTTTTAGAGTTCAAATTCCTATGAAAATATAATGAAAAATAATTGATAACCAAAGCAAGGAATAACTAATATTAAAAAAGAAAAAAGGCCAACTGCTAAAAATGTTAGTAAGTACAAGAACGTCACTTTAATTTAAACGAATTGTATGAGACATTATACGTAAAATGCGTGAAGCTGTTTAATTTGTTGAGCTTGCCATATACGTGGTCATACAAGCAGTAGGATAAAAAATAATTGTACCTATTGTATTTATTTTATAAAATAAATTTCAATTTTTTTCAAATAATTTTCTTTGTATTTTCAATCTATAGGCTAGCTAAACCGTATAACAATATAAAACATTCAGTAACTGTAAAAATTCTTCACCGTTTCCAATGAGAACAAACGTAAAGCACCTCCGGCGGTTTCTAATGCCCTGGTAGCGAGGGCGCTATGGGGGTGCATGACCTAGTTTCGACAAGGGCCTCCGAGGGCCCACCATCGATCCATGGGGCTCACCGGCACACGCTACCATGCCGCGTAACCGTATTTGATTTAGAGGGGTTCCGAATAGGTACAATATAGATAGGTAGATATACACGTATACCCCCGATACATAGGTACGGACTATAATTTCTTTGTTTTCTATTGTAAACAGTAAAAGTATGATATTACAAATTACAAAAAAAATAACAATTCATTACCAATTTAAAATGAATTAACAATTGACGCAATAACTTAAAAACATAAAGCTCAATATGTTAGTCCTATACTTACATGAATAATTATAATGGTGTTTGGTTCTGTGCAACTGTTACACAAAAACAATTGTATCGGTCAATTCTAAAGACTCTTCAATATTAAAACTTACATTTTAAGAGTAAACGAATTGAATTGTCGGTTTCGATTCAACATTTAATTCGCCGTACAATATAATGCTGTTATTCGTTCACAAAACAAAACAACACGCTAATTTGAGGTGCGTGATTTCGTAAAATGGACCCAAGAAAATTAGGGAGAGAGTTTAATATCTGTTAGCAGAATGGTTGGGAGTGGGGCCGGTCCAATTTCTCCTTTGTTCTCAACACGTAAACACACGTGTATGTTATTAGTATGTGTAGGTACATAATTACAGAAAGCAGGTGGGCCGTGGACAGCCGAAGTCAAAGCACTTTTGCAATGTTGCGAAACGAGTCAGATATAGGCGTGTCATTTGTTCTTATTGTTCCTACTGGCCGCTCATAGCATTCGAGTATTTAAAGTCGTCATAAAATCAATGATTCTTTTTCTATACTTTGCAGGTGAATAGATGAACAGCATAGAATATAAATTCTCGTTAATCTAATTACCCCTTTGGTATTTGTTTATTCCGTCAGCCACAAGCAAGTTAGGGTTGCAAAGCGAGCCAAGGAAAGGGACATACGCTCGAAAACATTACCCTCTTTCTGGCGCAGTCTGGTAAAAAGAGAAGATTTTGTCCTATTTGAAGCATTACGAACTCTTCTGCCAAGCCAAGTGCTGGTTTTCAGTTACAGTTTATTTTTCTACCGAAGCCAAGATGTGGAGTTTTCATTGTGTTTCTGAAAGCGAATACTATTCTACAGTGTTATTATTCTTCCTTGGTTATTTTTTTACGAAAATAATAATTATTAAATTAACGCCTCAAAGAAGTTGCCTCAAACAAATATCGTATCAGTGATGGGATTACCGAACCTTTAGAAAACGAAACAATCTATTTCATTTGTCGAGTAATTCACAATTCACATTACATCCGATGCCACAAAGACGCGACGTTCTATCTTCGGTTCTATTAACAAGTCCGCGATCAATGGATCTCGTTACGTTTATTCACTCAAAAGGAACAAAACTTGCGACATTAGATTTCGGGTAACCGACCACGTGTCCGCCCGCACCTGGCCTCAAACCTTTCAATCTCGAGACAGCTGAGTATCCTTATTATCCTAGACATCGGCTCGGGGTCTCAAGGGACGGGATACAGGATAACAATGCCTTTATCAAACGCCCGCGTCAGCTGCATCGGCATCTTGCGCCATAAAAAATAGGCCAATAACTTGGATGGCGAAAAAAAGGTAAAGAAATGCTAAAGATGGCGGCAGGTGGCGCACCGTCAGCTGCGCACGCACCTTGGTTAATTGCGGTGCGCCCGCGCCGCGAGCGAGCCGAGCGGCCGACCGCGCCGTCCTGCTCTCCTACCCTTTGTTCTCTATTAAATTACAATAAAAAATCCTTACAGATTAGTTTTATAACTGTTATTTAGCTTCCTTTGCACCTTACGATTCCAAAACAAAAAAGATTGTGTTATTAACATCAGACTTGAAAGGACTCTTGATGTCCTTAACTATATTTATTGTCTAGTATTATAAATAAATATTATAATGTATTTTCTTGCTTATTAAAAACCTATTCAGAAAGAAGTTTGCTCTAATAGTGTAAGCAACTTTTTCGCAATTACTTGCTTGATAGAATTTTTTAGTTATTCATAATCGCGTCGGTCGCTAATCGCTTTAAAATTATAAATCCCCAAGGGTAAATACGACGCACACATAGGCACTTACTGACCTTTATTACCGTCACAATATCCGCAGATACACCTACCAAAAACCTACATTGGAAGTGACTAATGACAGGTGTTACTACAACACCACTCTCACTGTTGTTTAATGACTACGACGAAAACTGTACAAAACGTATAATTTTCTTACAAACCCCGAATAAAAAGAAATGTTGATTTAATGTTAAACATGAGGCTACTGGGAATCAAAACAGATATTTTTTTATTAAAAAAAGGTTCAATAAGTCTTTCTCCATCCTCGAACCCAAGCAAAATCCTCTACTCGTGGTGCAGCTTGGTAAACAGCGGAGGAAGCTTATTCATCAAGAGCCCTGTTGGAGGCAAAGACAGTTAATAGGCTACTATACAGTAGTAGTAGAAAAGTACTTAGATGGGCAAAGACTACACAGTTAATATAACATTTTTAATGTCATGTGGCGAGACTATCTACACTCCTCGAATAGGCCATCAAAAGATTTTTTACGTATTTCAAGTGCAATGTAAGACAGCTTGAAATATGCGGGTCTTAGCTTTTTTAACAACAATAATGCGTCATGGTTCCCTTGCTGCTCCTGATATCGATAGACGGCAATTGGAACGGTATAGGATTTTCATGTTATGTTGAGTTTATCGTTAATAACAATTTGCTAGGTTTTAAAGATGGAATTTCCAAATTCTACACCTATTATTACAACATAACATTACAGATAATACTATAGGGATTTATAGATACGTAGGTGGCAATATACCTTCAGTAGACCCTTCCATTCCTACTGACCCAGTTAAAACCCCATGCGGAACACACTTTAAAACTCAGTGGGCGCCCATAAAATACATCAAACCGTCTGCCAATTTAACTGTTAAGTGAAACTAATTACTTTAGTAACATGTGATGAAGCATCATCGATAATTGGATACTTGTTACAATGTTATAAGTTACAATAAACGACATTTGTTATAAATGAATAAAATAGTATAACGTGTTTGACAATATCTACAAAGAGTCACAAAGAACGCAAAAGATTTGCGTGGAAGTTTTTTTCCCATCTTCTCTATGTCAAATGACCTTTGCATAATTGACGGTAGCTTCAAAAATAATAACGTGTATGTATATTAATCATCCGTAGGTAAGTACATACCTATGTAAATAAATTATTTTGAATTGGAATGCACGCAGACACAATATAATCATCTGCAAACGGGGAATCGAAGCCGAACATAGATTAAAGTTTTAAAACAACAAAACAACATGCCTATCCCGAATAAGAAGCCTTTTAAATTAAAACTTTTACAGACTAATCGGCATACTTTAAAATCGATATGGAACTGTTTTGTCCTACATGTTCGAACTTCGGTAGCCGCGCGGCCCAGTTTTCGGATGTAAAGTGGCCATATGCAAACAAGGACAGCTGGTGGCGAGTCAACGACACCATACTAGACCTCCGGCGGAGACATGTCAGCTGCTCAGAAGGTCACTTTGTATCGTGTACCGACCACTAAATGTCATAACATCAATTTTGACGACCTGTTTGGGATAAAATAAGTACGGTAACAATACTTTGAGATAGAAAGTATCGGGTAGGATGGTTGCCGTACAAATCTGTTTCTACGAATTCTCAACTCAAATTATAGGATTGATTCATAGGTTTCACATACATAATATACGAACTTTTATAATGGGGAGTGTTTAAAATAAAACTTAGAACTTAGTTACCTACCAATTTAAGTCGGCTGAATGTAAAAATGTTCGACGGCGCCTTCTAGCAATAAAGTAAACTAGCTAGAAGAACTATGTACATAGATTACGGCTCACACCTTTCGCGCCAGCAGCGGCCATCGTAACGACCCAGGTGTTTCTTTATCGTCCAGTAAATGTGAGCGACCTGACCCACCCGACGATCGCACGTGTCCGCGCATCTGCCGCTATAATTGCGCTCTTCGCTGGCCTGCATGCACCTCCTCAAGCGGCTGCACGCCTGGTACATTCGGTCGAATACCCCGAACGCGAAAGGTTAAAAACTACATACATACATACATACATTCCTAGGATATCATTGAATTCTTTGACCGTCGGTCTGCAACGAGTATCATGCAAATGCCATAATTTTACGAGTATAACTTCATTTACATACATACCTGCATTCTATCAGGTTCATATATTATATTTATTAAATCATTAAATGTCTATTCGCAAAATCTCTTATATATTCTTAAATCAGTCGCGAAATATAAAAAATATCCGAATGTCAAGGCTATGCAATATTACAATACATAGTAGACAGGCGAATAAAGTTTATTGTATTAAAAAATATTCCCATGTAATAAAATATTCTCGTTTATTTTAAATTAATAAAATTCGTCTAATGGAGTTGCTCACATAATTAGCATCAAACTTCACAAGTTCGGTTGAATTTAAAGGTCACTGATAGCTAAAAAATATTTATTGAAATATTTTATTATTATACCCTTTTAAAAATAATATTATTATAATTATCTTGTTAGTAATGTTGTAATAGTTATAAGTATAATGATTTAATGGCAGATTTCCCGACAAGTAAACGGAATTTCGGAAACTAGTAACTTGTGAACTAATTCAAATTAGGTTTTTCATTGCGTTTTACTGTAGTATTTAACAAATCGAAGATTTTTAGAGACTTTTACAGACTTTTAAAGACTTTCGATATAATATGTACAAATACCAAAAATGTCATTAAAGGAAAACGGTTTTATTTTACGCAATAATAGACTATCATCAAATTTTATATTTGTTTTATTGATTAAATTACTATCACATTATGTAAATACAATAGTTCAAGCAAAGGTAAAATAATTTACTTAGTTTTTGCAACATGACATTGTTTTTTTGTACATTTGAGCAAGTTACTAGAAATACATGCAAATAAATATACAGTTGTCTTCTCTGACTACTACAATCAAATTAAAATGAGTGTCCCTACATCAGTCACATTTTAAACACCTGCTAATATGTATTTGCCAACTTTAATATGAGGATAATATATTATATTATAGCATGTGATATCTTATACCATAGCTAACAATAACATTACTACATAATTATCATATTTCATATAACAAAATGTTTTATCGAGATGTATTTAATTAATGTATCTATGCGTACAAGTAACGTTTGTATGTATATTTCACGAGTTATACAAAAATGTGATTTAAAAATTGAAAGAACTAAAACAGTACACAATCCATTATGATAAAAAAAATATATTTTTCAACAATTTAATACAATGTGGTATATAATTTAACCCAAGTGGTGAAACTTACTAATAAACTACATTATACACCCATATTGTGGACACCTACGTGTCTCAACGCTCCGTTGTGCGAGACGCAATACCTACTGTAGACTAAGACAACAAATACATCATATAGAAAAGCCATAAAATTTAGTACACAGTATTCATAAAGTCGGCAACAACAACTTAAAATTACAAATATATTTACAAGATTTACACACCATTCGCCGGCCCAGGAACTTCCACTCGGACCCACTCTACAAACACGGTGATCTGTGTACCTCAATATCAAAACTAATTATTAACTACTAATAGTGACACTACAAAACAATTTATATGAAGTCTAAATAAATTATGCATCTATGTATCGGATTTAATGAAAATACTCCCCATGAACAGCCCTAAGTATGAAAATTTGAATGAAATTTAAGTCAAAAAATGTTTTCAGCAACACAATAAAATGTTGCAGCAGATTTTATGGCTCGTAATTATGTGAATCTCACATCAAATAATGTCTTTCCGCAGTTCATACTCATCTGAGTTAGTCTTACGCTGTTAAGCAATTTTGAACTCTAACAAGAAACAAAATTATAAAACAATTTGTAACTGAATCTGACATAGCACTATGGACATTTAAATTATGCAAGTTTGATGTCTAAAAAACAAGAAATATAAGTTGTGAATATGCACAACATAGTAGTTTAATATTTTATGTTTGATTTAACAATATTTTGCTACTTATTATAATTTAGTATAAGTATTATGTAGGTACAAAATTATTGAAATATATACTTAACATTTTTATACATTTGCATAAGACAATGTAGCAGTCTAAAATTTTAAATAGTCGTTAAACAAACTTAGTTCAAAATGATAACAGTATTATGTAGGCTATTAAAAATATAAAGTAACTATTTTAAACAACATATACAATCCAATAATTTATGGATGGATAAAATCATTATGTACTACAAGATTACACCAATTGTAAAAATCACCAATGATTGTGTCACAATGTCGTAAATATAAGCTTTAATTCATAGTTTGATTTTGTATTAATAAAATAACAACTATCTAATTTTTCAACAACTAAAGAAATCGCCCAACTGAAAACAATGGCAATCAAAACAGCAATACAATAAAATCAATTAATTTTGAAGCATTTCCGAAGATTACCACCTTTCAGAGACAGGAAATAAGTAAGTAGGAAAGAATAGAACGAAACATTTGATTACACATCAGCGGCCAACGATCGGTCGCGAGTAACAAACAACTGGCGAGCGCGTACAGTCACTAACACCGAAACAGTCCACTGACACACACACTGGTCACCGGCTAGTCCATGTCGAGGTCCATGTTGTAATTCCGCTCGATGTCGGATATGATGGAGGTGGCGGTGGAGGAGTTGGTGTTGGTGGAGTCGTCGCGGGGGGTCCAGCCGGGGGGCGTGGAGCCGACCGACGTGCGCGACGTGGACGACGAGCCCGACTCGCGGCTGTCGGTGCCCCGCCGGCTGTCCGGGTAGTGCATCATCCGACGGACCAGGATGCGCGGGATGGCCGCGGCGATCGATGTCCCTGAAAAAATATGAACAAAAATTTATCATTCCTGTTCTGTTTATTGCTAAGAGACCTGTAATTGATTTAAAAACTCGGTTAAAGATTTATGTTGTAGCATTTTTTAAATTAAATTTTTTGGCGGCAGCGGTGGGATTTAATTTCTAAAATGGCTCAGTCTTTAATCGATTCTCGCTTTCCTATATCATGATAGTTTTATTATGTTAACTACATTTGCAAAGTGATTATATTTTCACAACATTAACGGTCAATACTCACTAAAGGCAGTAGTGGACAGCCAGGAGTTAATGTAGTCAGACGAGGGGCGGGTTCCGAGCCAGTCGGGACGTGGCGTTTGTATATTACTCACAGAATCAAGCATGTTACGGCTGAAATCACATTCGTCAGCATCAATTCGCATTTAACTGACAATTTAACCACCGTACTAAACTTCACTACAAATATAATAATTAATTAAGATGTTCTGAACTATTCAGTGTAAATAGTCGACGAACGAACAGCCCTATCATTTGACGGTAGGTGGTAACCGTTACCCAAGTTAATATCAAACATTGTCGACCTATCAATTGATTCATTTATTGCACAAATCACTCCATTATGTGTTTATTATATAAAGCCTCCACAAAGTGAGAACTACATCTACACTACTAGTATATCAAATTACCTATTTTCTATAGCGAATTGATGCTAACATAATGTGGTTTCCACTTAGCGAAACTACTTACTAATGATAGTGAAGGACACTAAAATATCTTCATGTCGATTAAGACACGAATGTGTTAGATAGACAGATATACTACACTCACACTCCCGCAGCCACGGCCTGGTGCTCGCCGAGTGAATGCTGGTACTCGAGCCAGTATATACACGATTTAATCCTAAGACATTTTAGGGTTAGGT
>LGAG01000730.1:257105-268679 GCA_001278395.1 Lerema accius
GAGTTATTAACACAAAATAGAGAGTAACAGGAGTTAAACTCAAATTCGAAACGTTTATTTGTATGATAAGGTGAGATAAGATTAGAATATGTGACATAATAGTGCTCTTGTCCTGACCCTTAAATATCACACATCTTACGCATTTGTTTTAAAACACTTCATCTACGAGCCGAAATCAGTGTCGGTAAATAGTGTATGTGAGCGTTATTCGAGCGTGCTTACTATAGAGTTTAACTACTGTCACTCTCTCTATATTGTAGATATTGGCATGTTACAAGTTATTATTATAGTTTTAAATAATCGTCGGCTCGGCTAACACAGTAATTACAATATTTTCAAATAAGTTATTGTCTATGACAAGGCTTAAGGTTACAATTAAAATATTATTGTAAACACTTAGGGCAGTGTTAATTGCCCTTTCTGATAAAAGGAAGATACTTTAGCTGATAGAGAATTATTATGTTAGTAAATAATATTACATCACATTACACACGTGTCATAAAGTTGAAGGATAGATACTTATTAGTATGATGTTTTGCGACACCGCAATTCGCTGCTGTACTGTTCTATAAATGATTATCATTATTGATATATTAAGCCGAGCTGCTCTGTGAAATAAAGAGATATTACAATATTTCAAAGTATAGATTTTTGTTTGTCAAAATCACCTTCGGTTTAACTGAGTGCGGTTAGTTGAGAGGCTAGTGGTCAAACGTCAGAAATCCTTTTCTTATATCGCCAGTATGTGTTGAGGTTTCATTGGCTTCTAACGATAACAATCGTAGTCGGTAACCTGGGTTGATAAGCAAACGAATACGAAATGAAATATCATCCACTAAACGTCGTTTTTTTCGTCTTGATTTAAAAAGTAAACAATCTTGGAATTACTTTTACTTATTTCATTAATTTAAAAAAAAATTAGAAGTCTACAGAAATTTATTTTAACACTAGTAAAAAAAAATTAGAAGTATACAGAAATTTATTTTAACATTAAATTATTGTTAATTCTTTATTTTTTTTTATTTTTCGTCTGTCTTATTTTTAAATCGATAATTACAATAAAAAGACACTGAAAGATTGTTTACTTTTTAAATCACGACGAAAAAAACGAGGTATAGATCCTATAATGTGACGTCATCTATTTAAGAAATATTTGTAATATGGTAACCGCTCCTATCTTCGCTCTTGATAGTTCCCTGAATTTGTTCTGTTATTATTATAATGATCAGTTAGGCGTACTGCCCACGGAGGTGTAATTTCTTAGACATATTCGTCGCTATACGCTCGGTGTACACCTGCTTGCAACTCACATACTAAACTGTGAAGCTCCTGTTACCGTTCTGCTTATTAATATGAGGCGTACAGACAGATAACATACTTGTTTCTTTAGGCAAAATAGGCGGGAACGGTTGGAAGATGTCTTTAGATTGCAGAAAAAAATCCGTATGCACATCGTATTTTGAAGCATCTATGAAGCTACGCCATGAACAGTGGGACTTATTATTATAGTTTTTAATTTAAAGGTGATTTTTTTTGTCTTTGCTTCAAGTGAAATATTATATGAAAAGAGACGGAGGAGCGGTGATGTATCCCAGTGCAATACTGCATGTGTATTATTGTTTACAATACTAATCTGTTGTTTAGTGTACCTGACACTGTTGAATGAATTGTTCAAATGAGGATAATAAAATGTAAACAGCAATTTGTTTTTTTTTTGTTATTTAGAACCATTTTTATTGATCCTATTTTAAGAAAATAATATGCGCATAACAAAGGTCATTAAGAAAGAAATTGTGTCACTTGAAAGAAGAAAGAATAAAACATTTATCCCAAAACAAAATTTTTGCTGTAACAGCCTCTAAGGAGTTTTATAAACGAAGAAAATTTTGTTGAATAAAAACATACTAATCAATTAACAAAATGAAACTCATGCATTCATTATACAACTGCATACATTTCATCCAAACTCACTGACTTGCTTTGAGGCTAGTGGTAATTTATTAATAATATTTAAAGGTTATCACAGTTTCGCCGGCTGTGTTACTGTCGCTCCGTTGTTTTGTAAACTACAAGCACACCCACTTAATGATCTAGGAGGTAAATATACTAAATATTATTCATTATGTAACGTAATTGCTCTCGATTACAGACAACTATCGCGGGTCAAGGGTAAACAATGTTATAGATATTAATGTTTTTCTAATTGAAGACAACGATATTTTTTGATTACAGGAATAATTTTTATTACGTGCTGTTAAAAAATACCCACACCCAAGAATCTGTTTTGTAATACAGAAACGGTGTGTGTAAAGTATTTCGGCAAATCTAATTTCAGTAAACTTTTGAGGCTCTTTCACGTAACTGTACCTAAGTTTTGTTAATTAAATATCCCTTGATAGTTACAATAAATAGCTAACGATTTAGATTGTAAAGTTTTTAATACGAGTGTATTAGTAATTTCACTTTAATTGTGTACTGTAAACAACAAAAATACTCCTATGAATTTTAGATTTGGAATTCAGTTTTAGAATTTCGGGCACTTTTGTAGGTGACATATTTATGTATGTCATAGTTATTTAACTATCTCCGCTAGTAAGTGTTGTGTAATAAATATGCACACGACTCCAAACAATAATGGCGTGGTTATTAAGATAAAAAACCCAATAAACTATTATTGCTCTCTCTGCTACTTACCTACTCGTACATAAATTATAGTTTGGGCAGCAAACGAGAACATTGTTTTATTATCGGCGCGGTAAAAATTAATTTTCTTTGGGTACCTACAGTTGTATTAAAATTAAACCAAAGGTTCTGTTCTTCAAAAACTAATTGTAGTAAGTAAAGACTTACTAGAGCCAATAATAAAATGGACCTTTCGGTTTTATTTGGTTGACAAAGAAATAGTGACGCCTTTGCTGGTATCCATGGGCAACAACCGTGAACATCAGTGCATAAATGCATTACAATATCTATTGTATTTTTATTACACAATAAATGATAAGGATCTCGGTGTAATCTGATATTTATAAAACTACGGTTCCGACCGGCAGATCTTGGATGCACTCATAGATATACTTCATGACTTAAGTTACTGATGATGAGCTGGATTCTGTCTATCCATCCACTGTGTGGGGCTACCAATAGGATGTATCCTGTGTAAATCAACGCTCGTACATGTCGCAGTCAGCTGTTTATTTCGCGAACCGTTTCAATCTACGGCGCGCTATCAATACAATTTATTTCAATTCATTCAGTAATAAACTGACAGTTGTGCAGCGCGCACGCGTACTGTGACGATGTCTCAGGATAACCTCACCGCTGTTTTATACAAGCCCAAGGACTTGCGACTGGTAATTACTCTTTTACAATTAATCAACTTCGACCTTTCTTTAAGTTACTAGACAAAATCTTAAGTTAGTAGAATGAAATCTAATCTCATGTAGCGATACAAAATACCATTAGCATTTTCAGGTATTATTATTATAGCGGTTACGACGAAATATGCAATACTTATTGACCTTTTTTATCCCTGTTGTAATTGTATTTACTTACCTAATATAGTAATGATGTTTTGGGCTGATGTTTTTGTCTAGTACCTAATGTCATAATAATAAACACTGTATTTGACCAATATCAGTTAATTAAAAAATTAACAATTAATTTATAATCAAAATATAACGTAATATACTTAACGATTTATGAAAATGCGTAACAATAAATAAATACACTCTATAATGCAAAGACTACACTTATAAAGCAAAAGTAGGTACTAAGGGAATATTGTAAATAATAAGTGATCGCTGTACTTAGGTAAATTATAATTAAATATAGGCTAATTTTGTAACAATTTTATTTTTCTAGGAGCAAACACCGATACCGGAAATAAATGACGATGGTGAGTCCCCAACACATACGTCAATTCTATATAAAAATTTGCAACATTATTCTGGAATCACTTTTTGAATGTACAACTACGCCAATTACTAGTTCCTAATTACCCGACTACGGCGAAGCCAAAAGGAGGGTTATGATTTAGACCGGTATGTGTGTTTATCTAATCCCTCCTAACTCCTGAACTACTGGTCACAATATGATCGTAACTTCAGTAGATAATCCCTACGTAGGGCATTGGATATAGTAAGCCTCGCGTAGTTTAAATATATTGAAGTAGGTACATAGGTAATTAAATGTTTTTGTGTACTAGTTTACTACTAGACTATACCTACTGTAACTATACTATACTACTGTGTGTGTACTACTATACTATACTACTGTTCCAGAGGTGTTACTGCGGATGGATTGCGTGGGTATATGCGGGTCGGACGTCCACTACTGGCAAAAGGGCGCCTGCGGACACTTCGTGCTGCGAGACCCCATGATCATGGGCCATGAGGCCTCTGGAGTCGTTGCCAAGGTAACAGTCCATATACGTACATAAAGATATACGTATACTATATGTAGCCTTCCTCGATAAATAGACTATCTTACACTAAAAGTTTTTTTTTGAAATCGGTCCAGTAGCTCCTGAGATTAGTGTTCAAACAAACAAACAAACTATTCAGCTTTATATTATTTAGTATATTATAGATAAAAAAAAAACCAACTACATACATGCTAACAATTTGGGCTACAAAAAGTATTAAGCCTTCCACAGTGACAACAAATCCAATGACTTGTTTAGTAAAGCGTGCCAAAATTTTGACACATAGACACGCTTGAAAAACATTACCCTTCTCATGTCGCAATCGGATAAAACAGTAAATCTGGCTTAAACTGAATTTTCACATGTCACGGTGGACCCTTTACTAGCTATAACATCAATATCTCTGGATTATCGTGCGAAGATAAGACCATTATCGCATAGATATGGTAATTGTATTTGTAATAGCTATGTTGCGACCTATTCAATTAAAACGTCACCTGTTTAATATTCAGCGGATACCGGTTATGCTACCATATAAGTATGGGAGGTGTGTCTGCGTCGCAGTCGGTAAAAATAAACAAACTTTTCGTCGTTCTAAATTTATCAAGGTCAACTGATAGTTAGTATTATTTGATACTACTGAAGAATAAAAATGTTTTTATATTTTGTTTAAAAAACAAAAGAGGTTCGATTCGTTTTTAATTAGGGTTGCCAACTAAACTGTTAATTACAGCATTATAAAGGTTTTTGCCACTTTATTATTTTTTACTGTTGAACAAAAATAAAGTGCACAAAATACTGTTCTCAGCACCGAAATGCTTAACACTATAAATTAAAAACTTAGGACACGTTTAAAAAAAAATTGCTTTTAATTTTTTCAAAAATACTGTTTAATGTTCTTCTCAGACCTAAATATGTAAGTATATCTACCTACTTTATTTCTGGTAAAAACGAGTTGGCAACCCTAGTGATATTAGGTATCAAATTGTGATTTGGGCGGAATAGACGGTACTATCGAATGGATGGTACTGTTCCACCTGATGTTAAACATCGACGCGGTCAAGATGGTAAACCGCCGTATCATTTAGGAAACCTCTCGTTTACATGGTATCATCTGCTCGTGTTATCTATACAGCTAACACATAAACAAATAGTGTAATGCAATCTAAATACGACTAGATCAGATAAATTTTATTGACAATAATCCTTTTAGATAAGTTGGCTTGGTAAAGGCACCTACGCTATGGTAATTAATTAGGTAGATAACTCTTCAGTTTACTTGCTAACAGGCAAGTTTAAAGCAAGTTTACAATAACAATATAGTTAATGTCGACAAAATTATTCAGCGATATGGATATGTAAATATTTTTGTTTTACAGTCGAAAGCGAATTCTGATCGATACATTATACTCAGATGGTACAGTAATTGCTGCTATATTTAAATTAATAATATGCTGTTAAATTTTTTATTCTATTATTTTTTTTATACACACTGTTTCCATCATCAAATATTTTTTTGCATTGACCGTAATTTTGATACTGGTCGGTCATATTAGAGAAAAAATGTATGTAGATATGGATCGCTTGCCACTTTTTGGCTACGTAATATTTTAATAAGCTTGACTGAAAAGATGATACTTTCGTAAACAAACTTAGGTACATATTATTGTTTGATAACACTCATAGATAAGTCAGTTTTATTTTTCTCTTAAGCTTTATCTTAATTCAGCGTTGTCAAGTGTTCGAAAATGGAAAGTTTTTATGATAAAATAATGTTGTTTGTTTGAGTATGTAATAAATGTATATAATAATATAATTGTAATAAGAAACTACACACACTTATTCGGTATATATTTTATATCCGTATAAAATATCTACGTATGACAATATCTAAAGTCTAACGTTTAGTTTTGAGTCTTAAGAACTTTAACACAAGTGTAGTAACACTAATTAAAATCAATTTATTCAAGGAACTGTTTCAATTGAACTTTGCACATTTTGATTTAGTTGTTGATTTAACCAGTCTGTTGAAATTTAAAAACGATATAAAATTCTATTGTCATTAATTTGTAATAGTCACTTTTGAATTTTAGCAAAATTTTCGGATGCTAATTACATTATGACGTCATGCTCGGTTGTCACCAACATTATTTGGTTTTAAACATCATGTCTGTCAACTTGATGTTCCAGATCGGGGCCAAGGTGACGAACCTCCAAGTAGGTGACCGCGTGGCGATCGAGCCGGGCGTGCCGTGCCGCTACTGTGAGTTCTGCAAGTCGGGCCGCTACCACCTGTGCCCGGACATCGTGTTCTGCGCCACGCCGCCCGTGCACGGCAACCTCGCCAGATACTACAAGCATGCCGCTGACTTCTGCTTCAAGTGAGGGTTACATCTATACATATATATTGTCCCTATTTTCCTGTAGGGATGGCTTTTCGTGATTTTGCTACTCATTTTTCATGAATTTGAACGTCCTATTATATCTAAGTATTATATCACAATCTTGGTGTACCTATCATTAAATTTAAAACATAAAGTTGTAATTTCACAGATTCAAATAATTTATTAGAATTTAAGAACATAACTCTCAAAAGCTTCAAAGCACCCAATTAAGAATTCATACATTTTTGTTCCGGGTCTAGGTATAATTATATTGTCTCCCTGTGATAAATTCCGTATGTGCCTTATTAAATGTACTACCTACTTTTTTCCGTGTAGACTGCCGGACCACGTGTCGATGGAGGAGGGCGCGCTGCTGGAGCCGCTGTCGGTGGGCATCCACGCGTGCCGGCGCGGCGGCGTGTCGGCCGGCCACGCCGTGCTGGTGCTGGGCGCGGGGCCCATCGGCCTCGTCACCATGCTCGCCGCCAAGGCCATGGGCGCCGACCGCGTGCTCATCACAGGTACCTCGTGCTGTTTACAACTGTTTATTCGTCACGCTCGAAATGCCTTTGAATCGATCCAAAAATGTAATCGGATCAGCTATACGATACTTTAACAAATCACAATTAATGATTTGTCCGCTATTGAACTGATCTTCGTGTTTGTATACGTTCAGAATTTTTTATTAAAAAGCAGTGCCTTGTTCCTGTTAATTTCTTACGCTACTGTTCCTCTGATACACGATTTCCACAGACACATCACGCATGCATCCTACATAAATGACGGACTTGACAGACTAGATAATTGACCTGAACGTTAACATATATAAACGAATGTATATGCAATACCATAGACCTGCTCCAACCGCGGCTGGAGATGGCCAAGCGGCTGGGCGCGGACTACACGCTGCAGGTGTCGCCGGACAGCGACGAGGCGGCGCTGGTGTCGCGCGTGCACGCGGCGCTGGGCGCGGCGCCCGACGTCTCCATCGACGCTAGCGGCGCGCAGGCCACCGTGCGACTCGCCATGTTGGTCAGTATCGACCTCAGTGTACTAACAGATAATCAGTACTCTATTCTAATTAAGTGAGCTAGTTCCTATCTGAAAAAAATTATTTGAATTTGAATTACGTGGCACGCTCAGACTCACCATACGCGGACGACTTTATGCTATCGCTGTTGGCAACTTAAAGCAGTCGATGTGAGCTATTGGATGAATCGACTGCTGTTTGCGTATCGACTATTTGAGATGTCCGTCTAAGGCCAGCCTTAAACGGTACTTTGTGGCCATAGACAAAGCAGTTGACGCCACGGCAGACAGCTTCAAGATTTAGCTATTTCAGCTTCAGATTGTAGTTCTATGGTTAGTCTTACTAGAGCTATATTCTCGTGATTGCATTCATGACGTGTGACGTAGTAATGGTGTGTCATCGTGTGTGTGTGTGTGTGTGTGTGTCAGGCGACCAAGTCGGGCGGCGTGGCGGTGCTGGTGGGCATGGGCAACCCCGAGCTGACGGTGCCGCTGGCGGGCTGCGTGGCGCGCGAGGTCGACGTGCGCGGCATCTTCCGATATGTCAACGCGTGAGTGACACTACACTGCACTATGACTATATCTAACACTATAGCTGGGCCATTACAAAGAACGTGCAAACTACGTTATCAATCAGTTTATCATATCTCTCGTTCACACTTATGGGTATATCGGAAGTCTCACTGGAATGTGGGAGTGAGAGTTCCGATATACCTATAGGTGTAAACGAGTGATATGATAAAATGATTGATGACGTAGTTTGCACGTTTATAATGGCCCAGCTATACACACTATAGTAAATTAACACTACACTAGGCCACTGCACTGCCTCTCAACTACTGCTCCCTGGAAGTCAAAGTCCGAAAAGACAATTTTAAATTATTAACTACCTATTAGCAATCCACTCCGAATTTCGCACGGCTGTAATTAACATATGTACTTTTTTTTTAAATACAATATAGTCTATACCACTCAGTAATAACAATATACACATTCTAAAAGAACGTCAACGAAATTCCCAGACATTTAAAAGCTAATAGAAAAATAAACGTATTGTTGATGTTTCCAGCTACCCCATAGCGCTGTCGATGGTGGCGAGCGGTAAGATCAACGTGAAGCCGCTGGTGACGCACCACTTCACGCTGGAGGACACGTTGGAGGCCTACGAGACCTCGCGCCGCGGGGACGGCGTCAAGGTCATGATACACGTCGCGCCACGAGACCAGAACAACCCTAAGAAGTTTTAGAATCCTAGAAATGTACTAATAAACCGTTCTCAACTTAAAAACGACTTAAGAAGCACTTTGTGTATGGTAAATCGACTCCTAAAATAGGGGACTTAAGAGTCAATTTCCAATGCGTTATTCGGTTCTCGAAGGCGCGGTCTTAGGCTGAGATTGGCGTATTAATACGGACGTAAAGAAATTACCATCCGCCGGCAAAATATCAGTGATGTTTTTTAAAACTGTTGTCTGTAAGCATCTATATAATACATAACAGTAATAATATCACAATGCAAGGAACTCAAGATAACTTCCTCCAACAATTGTTGAGTAGATTTAGCTTACTTTAAATCCATTTTATTTCCCACAGCGTTATTAGAAGTAAGCCTGATAAGTAACAAGGAAATCGAACAAAGATTTGTTTTTAAAAACAAACAAGTACAGAACTATTAAAACTTAGCATTTGACATATGAATAAGTACAAACTATTTGATATATAATATTGTATATTTTAATCTGAATTAGCGACTATTTTGTAAATAACAATCCAATATTAAGTTATATGGATAAAAATGGACTACTTATACAACAAAGTTTATTATGTATCATTAATTTGACATTTAATCATAAGTGCCTATAAAAATAAAAACTGCAATTAATTATTATAAATAAAAATGAATAATAATTTTAGTTTCCTTTGTTTTATTATCTCAAACCACACTTACCTTTATATTGACCTTAAAATAAATAACCAGATTGTTTAGGGAAACAATAAACTTTAATTATGCATGAATTAAGTTCAAATTGACAAGTATGGAATATTTCGTGAAAGTTCAGGTTAACATATAAGGGATATCACTACTACTATGTCAGAACACGGTTCGTACATTATGGGCTGAATCCCCCAGTAGCCAACTCAATATTTGTTGTAGTTTTAATCCAGAAACTGGGAACTCGAAGGCACAATTGCATTTCCCAATACTGCTCAGAATGTCTTTACTTACAAAGGCTTATAAATTTATAATCTTACTGTTACATATTCCTTGAGGTGGAAAATAAGGAGTTTATGTATCGTAAAGGAGCATCGTCTACAGTACATTATTATGCTATAAATAAGTATTATTGTCTGCGTGCATTTACATTTGCTGAGTTCGAATTTATACATTTCACGCACTTCGGGTGTCGACAAGTAAAGGCAACTGCTTTAATGCAAAGAAACTTCTTTGCTATCTATACTTAAGTAGATATTTTAATCGAAAAATTACAGAATTTCAAACTGTAAAATAATAATCGTAACAAATAATTAACAAAAGCATCTAAAACAAAACTACAAATTTTCCGTTACGCACTGAACAAGTTAATAGGTAGCTGTAGGTGTAATTATCTTTACAGTTTAAACATTATACGCAAATATCGTAAAATTCTGTCTTTATTTAGAAATAAATTAACGTAACCAACTTATTATTACCTAAACATTATCACGAATATCTCGTAGTGTGAGTTGATACTACGATTATTAGTTATTGCGTGAGGAGCTCCACATTACTGTTAAGTTCGTCATTGAGCACGGTCTATATCCTCAAACATTATCCTAACGGAAGCCTGTTGTCTTTGTGAAGCAGTGGTTGTTCCAGACCAGCTATGGCGGCCATTGAAGAGAATGTCGCTGCCGTTTTATATGGACCCAAAGATATGAGAATCGTAAGTTATCGCACTTGTTTCAAGCAAATTAATTCCGGGTTAAGTATTGTAGAATTTTTTATATACATCGCTCCAGGTGCTGCAGAAATCCTTTCAACTTCCGATTCTTGTTTTCCTTCGCTAACTTGAAACAATATCAAATATTCGGAGTTCTATAGAGTTCAGGGCCAAAATCTTTCAGTAGACTCGACTGTTACCACTTGAAAGCTTAGGAGCTTTTTATTCTATAGGGGCTTATAAGTTAAGTATCGTACATATCGCGAAGGTCCACAACGGTTGTGACTATTTATAAAATAATATAGTGTAAAAAATACCCAATAGTAGAATTGGTAGATAGACAAAGGTTATCCAGATTTATATTAACGATTTAAGAGTTTAATGATAGTTTTTCACCTGAAACTTTTAGACTTAATTAATAATAATATACTTACAAAGAATATTACAAGAGTAGGTATTAAATTTGATTGACGCGTATATGTTTACATAAAAAACGTTATCTACAGTAAAGAAACGATATGTTAATGAGTCGCAAAAACGTACCTACTTGCGTAATTACATAAAATCTTAGCATGTTATCTTTTTGTCTACATAATAAGAGACTGATATGATTACAAACTTAACCACTATCGTAGTCCGTTTTTTAACATGTTTTATTTTTAAAACTAAAATATTTATTTACCCGTAAAACCAATAAATTAAAGTCAATAAAATACAATAATTTGCTAGTAACTCAGTAATGTTTATTTTTTACAGGAAAAATGGCCCATGCCGAAAATAAACGAAAAAGGTAAATAAGTTTTGACATAAATAATAT
>LGAG01000730.1:284421-297892 GCA_001278395.1 Lerema accius
GGTCAATTTTTTTCACGATCTGACATAATTATGTCACACAGCATGGCATCCCTATTATATTCGCCATATGATTTGCAATAAATAAATAAAAACAATGTAACGTAACGCCGCACAGATTGCGTTACGTAATACTGAATCCCCCTTAATATAAATCAGCGTTATTCAATATTATAATCAACTATTACTATTAGTAAGCAACTAAAGAAACTAGAATATTGTAGAAGGAATCTATCAATCAAACTGTCACTATAATGAAAATATATGCATCAAATCACAGATGATCAAGGAGCCGTCGCGAGAGCTGCTACTGCCAGACCCGCTGCCGCCGCCCTACCAGCCCACCTACACGCTGGTGCTGGAGTTCACCGACGTGCTGGTACACCCTGACTGGTCCTACCAGACTGGATGGAGGTAAGCGGGGATTGGAAGGTCTATTGGATAAATACTCACTGCTTTAAAAAACTCTTTTTCTAGCTTTCAAGTGTTTCGGTTCGAGTGTTTTATTATAAGCACTTTTTTTTTATTCTAGTTGTATGTTCTGTTTTCAATCAGCTTATTTACAAACTTTTAAGATGAACGAATTTTCCACCGTTTTGCACGTCAATTTACTCGAGATCTTAATGTCCACGACAGTAAATCTGAGTGTCGTAAGAGGCGCATCGGAGACCTATTGCTACACTATTAAAAAACCTAATGTCAAATAACTAATTGGCAGATTTAAAAAGCGTCCAGGTGTGGACCAGTTCCTGCAGACTGTAGCCAACTCGGACTACGAGGTGATCATCTTCACGACGGAGAACGCCTTCATGATCTGGCCGGTGATCGACAAGCTGGACCCCGAGAACAAGCTCATCACCTACCGGCTGTTCCGCGACTCCACTCACTTCATAGACGGCGTGCACGTCAAGAACCTTGACGGGCTCAATCGAGATCTGTCCAAGGTACTACTAGTTATTTTACTCCTTATATACAGAATTTGACTCGTCAGATAAATTCCTAGAGGACTGATGGCTTTGGAAGATTTTTGGAAGGCACTGATCATCACTGATGATGTGCTTCTTATAAGTATATTCTTAGTGTTTTAAGCATTTATGGTATTCATAATAAAAACAAAATTGGAACGCGCTTCAAACGCGTCTTTGTATAAATTTAGACCTACGTCGTTAGCGCATTCAAAATCACGTGCAAGTCTAAAGAAGGCAGTTGAGTTTAGTCTGACCGGTTGTGCTTGTAACATTTTATATGGGAATTCGCCAATTATAGAGTTTCTTAAAACGAATTAAGGGTAGGTAACATAAATCGAAATTATTTGTTATTTCCAGGTTATCGTAGTGGATTGGAACAAGCAGGCGACTAAGTTCCACAACCAGAATACTCTCGTGTTGAAGAAATGGAAGGGAGATGATGACGACACTTCGCTGCTGGATCTCGCCAACTTGTTGCAGAGTGAGTCATCTGTGTTACACTTTTAGTAATAACTAACAAACAACTACTTATATACATGCTATCTAGGGAAAGCAGGGTAAGACAACAATGATTAATTAGTCTAATCTGGGTGATAAATAATCTAGCGACCTCATAGAGATATCTAACATGTTTTAAACCTTATGTATTAAAGAAGAAAGTTTAAAATTTATTACAGCCATAAAGTGGACTGTGCTATTGATCTGTTATTAGGTTTTGATCTTCACTTCTTTGCACACCTTAAACAGAATAAGTATATTCGTACAATGTAAATAAATGCTCTTTTTTCTTTATTTTTTAATTTAGATCGTTATTTAATTACGGCAATATTTTTATAAACCCTAGCTTACCATGTCTTTGTATTGTATTAGCATCCGATTGTATGTACCAAATGTAACAATGAATAAATAAACCATGTGACGTATTGATGCTTGTGTTCAGCGATAGCGATGTCGAACGTGACGGACGTGCGCGAGGTGCTGACGTACTACGGACAGTTCGACGACCCCATCGCCGCCTTCCGCGACAACCAGCGCCGCCTGCTGGAGCAGATGGAGAAACAGCCGCAGCCCGAGCCCGCGCTCACCACCTCCTGGCTGCGGACCTTCACGCGCCGCTCGTGAACACGCTGCCTGCACTGTACGTGGGTAATCTATAACTACTGAGTACTGACCCGACCTGTGGTCGTAATTCGACCATAATAAATAAACTATAGAATGGTTCGATATCACACAATGTCAATGTGAACTTGTAACTGTCTTGTAACCTGTCTATCTTTAACATCTTACTTATAAATTTTAACTCGAAATAAATTGAATTCAAATAAATTGTCCGATGAAAGATATAATATGCACTCTTAAGTAATTTACTAGTGATGATCCTAATTTGTGATATTAATTTCTAGATTGTCGACCACGGACGCTATCGGGATCTACTAACGGAGTCGATACTACCTTCAGTTTTCCTACACGCGAGTGTAAATTCGATTCATCAATACCAATGTATTTTAGGAATACTTAAAACAATTTCCAGTTGGTTTGCTGCTTCCGTTCAATAAGATTGTTGAATTTATTTTAAGATGTACATAAATGTTATTATTTTCTAACTTGATATTTGTTGCCTCGCTTTGAATCTTTGATTACACTGTGTAATGGACTTGTAACTTGTAATATAACTTATTGCATATTCCTAACTTTCAGGAGAGTAGTTGGTATTATTGCGATAATGCATCAAATTGGGCATTTTTGACCACACTTCACTTGTCTTGTCTTCAAGACCTTAAAATTATCGTCAAGCATTTAAACTGTTTTAGAAAAAAACTCATCTATTTTATCTAAGACCAGACTCAGTAATAAATATTAGGGCATTGTCATACAGAATACTATAATGAAATGTACTTATTACCATTAATCTATCATTAATTGAGTTGCATCCTGTTGCCTCACTATGATTTTGTATTTAGTGTGAATGTCAGTTGTATGGGCGAGAGGTTGTGTTCAATTAGTCATTTAGATAAAAAATATAGTTGTTTACAATTTCTTATTTTTTATTTCGTTACTCAACACCAAATACGTCAGGTACTAGTTGAATTATTTACATTTAATACTTTGCTGCCATTGTGGATCAACTTTTATTCGCTATCAGAATAATGCAAATTCAGTGTTGAAGATTGGTTGATGGTAGTATCCTCTGGGCTCTTCATCCAAAGTTCTAGCAGTTCACTGCCTAACTCCTCATTCTCAAAGGCTTCGAATATTTCCTTCTCATCAAACCTGTTCTTGTCCCTCATGGTAGACTTCAAATCACCAATCATGTAACTTTCAGGCACCTTCTTCAGTTTCTTCAATATTGGTCCAATATCTACAACGGAAGTCACCTCAAACTTCTTTCTAGGCAACTGATAGGAGCTGCTCCATTCGTGAAGCCTCTGGGGGCTATCATCTTCCATAAAAGTCTCCAAGTGATCAGGAAATATTGTGTGACAGGACATATCACCCAAAGAGTTTTGTAGCAAAACATCATACTTCTCTCCTTGCTCTAAAATAATACAGCCAGTTATAGCAGTGTGCAGCCTGACGTCTATGGGATTATAGAGGTCCATACATAGCTTGTTAGTCCGAGCTTCGTCTAAAGCTTTTAAAATGCTTGGAGGGCGGTAAGGAATCGTTAAGTTAATCATATCTACATCCTTACTCTGTTGACAAAAGTCGGGAACGACACACATGTCTTCACACCACTGACTGGTGAGACATATTAAGTCCTTGTTCATTTCGAAATTGCATTTACTAATGTAAGTTGGTACACACTGCATCCCATGCGTCCAACGTTGCGCGGGAGTTACTTTATGACGCTCTGAGTAACGCAAATCCACTGAAAACAGGTGATGGTCTGTACTGACATAGATTATGGGTGCTATTTCTGACTGCATTGCTGCACTTATATCATTGCAATGCAGCTCGTCAGTAATATTTCTGACATCTCGCCACACATATGACATATCATTTGAACGTTTGTCATATAGCGATATGGATGATCTTCCTATATGTGTGTAGAATGCTCTTTCTGTACTGATGACAGTATTCCAGTTGTCAACAAGAGTTTTCATATTTGCCTTTAGTTTAACGCTTTGTCCCATCATTCTGTCCAAATTAACAATAGTTAACTTCTGGTCCAATGTTGTTACATACAAAATGTTTTTATGGAAGTTATCAAATGATATTCCTGTGTATGGTATTTCAGATTCTATTATCTTGAGAGTATCAAAATCTAATTTATCATCTGTGACTACAATTTTTAAGATTAATGATTTATTTCTAGTTCTTAGAGTTACTATATTTTGTGAGGAACAAATTGTTTCAAGTATGTTAGAGTCACATTCAAATTTAGCTGCAAAGTCATCATGAACTTTCATACCAACTCTGTTGAATTCTGTTAGATCTGAAAAAACCCATATGGTAAACAATAAGAACAAGCTTGTCAAAGTCAAAGTCAACTCATTCTAACTTAAGATAATGTTTGTATGCAACTAAACAAGATACAGAAACATTGCTATAATCTCTGACAAACCACATTAGTAATGTGTTTGACTACAACTACTACAAGATTTATTATAAAAGTATCAGTGATAGTAGCCATTCTGCAACATTACTGTGTTTATTAATAAATTTGTTTTAAAAATGAGATTATTAAACAGCCAGTGTCATAAATTGATAAACTCTGAAGGAGCACAGAAGTGACTACAGTAGGACCACAAATTCGTCCAAGGGTGCATTTATAGAAACTGGCACACCAGACACAAAAGGCTAGTCATGCAGTATAGCACATTACTCAAATACTTACACAAACAACCAAATTCACTGTGCAGCAGATAATCCACCCAGTTGATACAGACTAGTTGCATGTTGCCGTTCCCAGCATAATACCAGTTGTAGGAGCTATTAAAGTAAGGGTCTGGATCACTGTCCAGGTGGGCTGCCATGTCCACCAAGTGCTTCGGACATTGCACTACATCATCATTGAGCTGCTCAATCTTGTCTGATATCTTGTTCATGACTGTCGGAAATATTTAAATAATTATGATTAATTAGTACTAATTTGATTCCGTTTGTAGTCTTAATATTTCAATGAAATAAGTTGGATAAAATCTGTACTTTTAAAGAATGATAGAAAATATAGGACTATTATTCACGTAGAAAAAAATATCTATTAATTTAGATAAAATTTAGATAAAAATATATACTATTATTCCATCCATTTAAAAATATATAATACATTATATGTAATATCAGCCAAAGGGTAACTGACGGAACCACTTCATATTGCAAGAAAAGTATTGACCTTACATGCAGTCTTTCTATAAACGGTACATTCTCGGCGCCAATCATGCTTCAATTTCAAATAATCCGTGACAGGATCAGACTTGCCCACATTCCGCATAGTGTTTATCATCTTTGGCGGAAAACTTTTATGACCTAATGGGTCAAAGAAACTGGTTTCCAATTGCCCATCCCAATCATCAGTAAAAGCCTTTATGGTGTGTCCGGGAACAGCAAAATGGAGATTCTGCAAGTATTTTTTCGTCGTCCGACGTGGTCTCAAAGTTTGTGCGTATAACGAATAAGCTTGAATGTTCTTATTATACAAATCTTCGAGAATCTTCTGCACCGGTGCCGTATTATCAATGTTGTCAGCAGTCAACTCTCCTACTTTTTTCTTCTTCTGTAAAAAGTATTAAATCTGAGTTTCTGAATACAACTCAATAGTGAACATAACCCAAAGTATGAATATATTATTATACCTTTGGAATCCTTATTTTACAGTCGATACTCATTTCAAAATATTACTTGATATTAATTGTAAAATGTAAGTTCCGGCACTCCGCATTTATAAATTATAATAACAAATAATAACAATTTAATTGTTTTTATTTATTTTTCTTAGTCCATCCATGCCATGTGACATGTGTATTTGACTTTTAAACTTGAAAAATTACGTCAATGTCAACATAATTATATAAATGACATTGACATTCTTGGGATGTGGCGTTGACAGTTGACATGTAACGCCAACACCATAGACAAGTTTTGTTAGTTGAACGCAAAAGCATGTGAAGTATACATGCTTTTGCGATATATACACTAACTAACCTGTGATACGGAACTTAAAGTTAAGACTGAGATTTTTTATATCTGAATCACTTCCCAATTCCTATATACAATTATTTACCTGCCTTCGGAAAGGTTAACTACTAGAGGCAGAAACAGAAATCTACAAATTAGAATTTCTCTTACATTTTTATCGGACAACCCGGCCTGTAAAACAAGACGGGTGGTACAAACAAAACAGTCTTAATAAAAAAAATACAAGATGGACAACAAGCAACACATTTATTTTAAATCTGAAAATATCATTTTTCTCTTAAACATTTATCTGTTTCATTATATACCTACTTAGACATTTACTACCTACATTTATCGCCCACGTTTCTAAAAATAAGTTGGAAGTCTCCAAGAATTTTAGTAGGTACTATAACATGTACCTGCAACCTGCATTAAGATCTCTGCTTGAATGTATCAGTGTAGGTCACAGTGTAGCGTCTATTAGGTGGGGTTGTCATTCGGAGCGGCTTCCTTGGCTTCTTTCAGTCGCTTTATCTTCTCGAAGTGCTTCCTCGCGATCCGAAACCGATTAATGAGCAACGTCCGCTCCCAACTCCACGATGACAAGCGCTGTTGGATGGTTTTACTCTTTAGTAATACCAACATTTGAATAAAACAAATAAACGAAATTATCACGTTAAGAACACATACGTGGTCGCAGTTTTACATTACAGTTGATAAGGTACTGTAAATATTTTTAATTAAAATGACATAGGTTTGTGATTTTACAACTATTATAGCTAAAATAAAAGCCTCCCCAAGAATCGAACCAGGGTCTATCCAATAGAACACAGCCTTGCTAAAGATTCGAAAACGGGTAGGTACTAGGTACCTGTTATTTTAATGCATAAATTATTTATTTACAAGCAATCTAACAAAAATAAGACTATGATTTAACAGCGTGCAGGAAGGGGGCTGGAAGAAGGAAAAAATAAAATATTTCATCAACAATATGTAATATTTATTCATGCTGCACTAATAAATTATAACAA
The DNA here is from genome assembly GCA_001278395.1 of Lerema accius. Classification (NCBI taxonomy): domain Eukaryota; kingdom Metazoa; phylum Arthropoda; class Insecta; order Lepidoptera; family Hesperiidae; genus Lerema; species Lerema accius. Next base: position 291,536 of record LGAG01000730.1, read on the forward strand.
CCAACGAATCGCCCGTTCTGAACCAAATTAATTCAATTCTAAACTAACCGAAGCACGCTACTGCCAACATAAGCTAATCTTAATCAATTACGACGCTACTAGACATAACAAGGACTCTTCAGACGTTAACGATTTCGTTAATCTAACAGTAGTTAAATCATAATTTTTACGCTAGGTGCTGCTAAATAAAAGATATACAGACAACATGCTCAGCAATTAATATTTTAATATTATGATTAACTGAAGTAGCGTCGCTCGCAACCAACTGCAGCCTACCTACCGTCAACGATACATGTGCGCGTTCGCTTTAACTAACTAATCAGTTCGTCCAATACGTAAAATGTTTTGGGTCGCCCAATACCAGTCGAAGGATATCTGCTTAAAAAAATATTGATTAAAAAGGAAAAACATTGTCTATGGTAGTAAAGGTATGAGCACACTCGACTGATATGCGGAGAGCCTAGCCGTACCAAGCTAGCCTGCCTTGAAATATAATACAAATACTTTTGTATTCTATTCAAATACCTTTTAAACTAGCAGGGAATACAGACATTAAATTATTATTTAAGTATTCAAAATAAAAGATGTCAATTCAAATTACTTTCTACATCAAAGTTCGGTCTAAGTACAGTAACTTAGAAATTAAACAATTTTGTAAATCTATACAAACACTGGATATAAATGATAATAATTATGTATTTCATACAAGCCAACATTATAATTTTTAAATTTATAACGAATTCTTAATTTATACTTGTTGCATAATATTTGAGCTCATAGGAGACCAATTTATGCAGTGTTTGTGACCTTGGTGTAAATAATCACAACATATCTTATATGGCAAAGTTTATACTGGCCATCCTTGTAATACTACTCCTGATACAAATTACAAAGATGCTTGATGCCATTTATTTAAAACACAATTTGTAATTACTATCAGAGATCTAAGTGGGGAGTATGTTTGCTATTGAAATGCAACTTTTTCACATTCAGATGTCTACTGGTCAATAATTATAGTATAAGTAACCTTACTACCTTGTTTTTAGAGTTCTCATTCATACATCAAACTTTTCAAACCAATCTTTAGTATACATTATACGAGAAATCATGAGCGTATTCGCAGTAAATTTTAATTTTTATAATCATCTAAGGTCATTCTCTCACGCGAACGTTGAATCACATTAAGGTATTAAATCTAGAACAATGCGATCGATATGATACTAAATTCATCTGGCAACACTTAAAATTTTTCGGTATGAATAAAATGACATAAGTTTAAAATTAATAAAATTCAGTTTTCACATTAATTACTTGAACTAAGAAAACCATGAATGATGTCGTTGATGTATTTAAAAATGGGCGGTGAAATTATAATAAATGCTAAGTCCGCAACCTCTACGATACAATAATAGAAATGCATTACATTACCGTTAACAAACGAAATAAAATCTTCCGCCACGTAACATAAACTCTACATTTAATTGAAATGCTTCAAAAGCGTCGTACTCGGTACGACAGCCACAGAACAGAGACGGATCACAGAGGGCGCGACACTCGCTTTAACGATACTCTACGGCATAATACAATTTTAGAGCAGATGCCACAAGATATGTACAATTCACAAGTGAATCATACCTTCAAATAAACTTTAACCCCTAAAAGTCTTTGGCATAGCTCCTGTAGCTAATAACATAATACTTCATTAATAAAGATAAAAAAAAATCTCACTAAAATATCATCCACAACTACGAATGAAAAAAAATTACTTGTGAACTTTAGCCATTATGGTCCAAAAAAATTTCTGCAATTTTCATAAAGACCATGGGTGGCGCCTCGCTGGTAAAATAAATTTACGTATCTCAATTCACTCGATAAGGTATGTGTTGTTAAAATGCATGCACATTCGGTATTATGTGGATCCATATCTGTTCTGTGGCGCCGACAACATAGGAACATAAGAGGGCCCCGGGGCGGCGGGGGGCGGCGCGGCGGGGGCGTCAGTTGTCTTCCTCGTCATTCTCAAACATCTCGCTGTAGTCTCGCGACTGATCGAATTCTTTCAAGTCCTGAACAAACAACACCGCTTTCAGACATCGTGTGAGAATGAATAAGACCACAACTTAACACATACTATTGTATTACTCCATTGCATAAAGATTGTGACTGAAATTACACTTTCCAATATCTATCTTTTTCACAAGAATAAATGAGTCTTATAGTCCCAATCTTTCATAAATGGAATACTACACATTATCATGCATTAAAGTAGAATTCACACAAGACCATGTAGCACTGATCTTCATAATAAAAGGGATTGGATATGTTACATTTTCCATACTATTTTCATGATTGTGGTGAGATTGTTCTAATAATAGTGTGACCTATCCAGTATGTCTAAAAATTTACCAAGATCAGTCTTACAATCCTTTGTTTGTTTGCAGGCCTTTGGCATTCAAGTTGTGCACAATATTATTACATAACATCACCATTGATACGAATAATGCATGCAGGGCTATTTTTAAAAGTCACAATTAAATTGTAAAATATTCAATGACATTGTATGGAAGCAAGATGCCAAACACAAAGAAAAGTATCTATAAGTTCTGTAAGCCTTCTGTGAGAGCAAATAAATGATTTTATTTAAGTGTACGTTACCTGAAACATGCCGTTAGCGAAGGCGTATCCAGCCATGGCGGCGGCGGCGAACAGCGCGGCCAGCAGCTTGTTCCTGGTCTGGTGCGGGAAGTGCGCCGCCTCGCGGTCCGCCGCCGTGCCCGTCGACTGCTGCTTCACGCTCTGACGGTTGTACTCTAAACACAATAACTATACTTTAACACACCAACATAGGGATTGTTTAAAAATGGTAAAGGATTAGTTAGCTTCTGCCACATGTCTGTTGGATCTGGCTTAGTAAAAAGCATACTACATTAGTCCAAATAATAATATCTCAAGTGTCATTCATATTATAATGGTTTGGATCTTGTGTACTGGATATGCTAATTAACATTATCTTAGAGATTTTATACACAAATTGTAATTTTGTTTCCAACCATCCTACTAATCCTACTAATATTATAAATGTGAAAGTTTGTAAAGATGTTTGGATATTTGGATATTTGGATGTTTGGATGTTTGTCCCTCCTTCACGGTCTAACCGTTGAACACATTAAGCTGAAACTTGGTACACAGATAGGTTGCATCCAGGAATAGGACATAGGATACATTTTATCCCGATTATAGGTTCCCTTGGGACGAAATCAATATTTTGTTTATCGACTTTTCCGCGGGCGGAGCCGCGGGCATCGTCTAGTAATCATATAATATGGAATACTTAACTCCATGCACAACTTTATTTTAATGCTACATCATAATAAATCTCACCAGAATGATTATGTGGTCTACATACCATCAGTAACATTTCTAAAATTCTTCTGGTTGATCCTGGCGACGAATCTACTGAGGTTGGCTACTGCCTTCACTTGGTTGGCAAGCTGTGCGTTGGGGAAGGGCGCCTTGACGAGTGGCGCGAGATACGCGAATACCACAGCGTCGAACGACGATGGACGGTTGCCAAAGAAATACTCGCTCTCACCAAGACGCTCTGATAGAGTTTTGAGGCACTTCTCGGATTCACTGTACAGCTGAAACATGAAATTTCATCAAATTTCATCTTTAACAATGATCTTTAATTTAATGTTGGTTGATTTATAGTAGTTATTATACTAAATAATGATGGTAATCAAATAGGATTACTTATAATTCTTACCGTTCTCTCAATCTCCCTGAGTTCCGTGTGTTCCCCATACAATGCATCAATCATGACTTTGGCTGCATTGTGGTATTTAGAGGGGTAATAAAAATTAAATGGTATTCTCAGAGCCTTGGCGTAGGAAGGCCTTGTGGTCTCAGTATAGTTTCTCTCATCCACCCACCATGCATATTGATACGCCGGGTACAGCTTGTCTCGAAGGTACTGTGTGTAAACACTAGCCTCGGCCGTTTGCTTGTCATTCAAATGAACATCTGTGCTGTAATGCTGTAAGTAAGAGAAGGTGAATGATCACATAAATTAAATGGTATTACATTATAGACATTTACAACAAAAATGTATACAGGATCTAGCATTCCTTTTCTGATATTCAAGTTAGAATTATCGACAGGATACGAGTATTTAATGAACTGTAATTTTTACCAAAGACTTCAAATAGTCCACGACCTCTTCAAAATTCGATAGCACCTTTTCGCCGTCCCTTAATACCGGAAGCGTACCCTTCGGCGTGAATAATAAGTGACTCGCTTCTCGCACTCGCACCGGAACACCAATGAATTTCATGTAGGTCTGAAAGAAATTGAAATACGTTGGTAATTTGTAGAATCCTAAATCAAAACATTATTTTAGGTTATGAAGTGAAAAACTTACTAAAACTTTAAGACATTCTAAGTCAATTGAGGCAAGACCCCACTCGCCACGCCATATATCTAACTCTATACTGGCCATTATCTATAATTTTCTATCTAATATTAAAGAAAACACGGAATTTTTCGAACATTGCACTGCACGACACAATGTTTTCTGAACTCTGATTTCAGAAATCCGGTGACAATGACAACTTGACAGTAGAGATTATGAAAACTGACAAATTTGACAATAGAATTTATTGACAATTGATGCATCGCAAACAGTGAAAACAGATAATGTAAGCTAGCTTTCACCTTCGCCCGCACTATACACGTTATCTGTGATTTAATGAACTGACTGTTATGTCACGGATCGACAAATTTAGACACTATTGATGTTATCACTTTGACATGTCTTGCGAATGCGAAGTCAAGTCAACTGTCAATGTCAAAGAACTTCTAAAAAATAGACGATAGAAATGGGGAAGACTACCTAGTTTGTGGGAAGAAATAAATATATGTTTTCTTTCCCAATTTTACACGTAATATTATAGAGTTAAAGCTAATGATCTAACGTTGTAATGCTGGATTTGTAAATTGTAAACAGTGTGAGTTCGTCCGAACTAGTAAGTGCGTTGAAGTTATAATATACCGTTAGAAATTGCTTATTTATGTATGTGGGAATTTTCAACAGAGTTAACTGCAAAGTGAGTTTATTGTTATTAACAAATACCTGTTATATTTATTTATAAAACGCCTGATTTTTTTATTACTATACTATTAAGCTTTAGTTTTGCTGTGATCCTGATATATTTATTTTTTAGGTGTTAGTAACCTCAGCTGTTTACTGTAAAACACAAAATAATATTTTACTCTTGAACAGGAAAGGGGCGTAATTTACAATACCATTATTACGCTTTATTTATATTATTGTGGTATTAATCATAGGTGAATAATAATGTTACTAATTTGTGTTTATGATTCTGGTTCTGGCTTATAAAAACACTAAAGTGTAATAAGGTAAATTTAGAAATTGTACAATAAAAATATATAATGTCAAAATTTGTATTGTCGATAATTGTAAAGACCAAAATTTTTGATATCTATACAAATTCAGTATTGTCATTGAGATTAGGATGTTTGAAAAACAGCATTTGATACTTGAATAAGTTTTATTCATTGCAAACATTTTGTTTCTTCGCATGTTTAAGCATACAATCTTCCGATTGTGATATGTCTGTCTGCAAGTATTAATCAAAATAGCCTGTCTTCTGTTGATTGTAAGGGCAAAGAGAGTGACGGGATGTACTCAGAATGGAGTTCCCTGCCGCTGGAGGGTGGCGGGCAGGGCGTGCTGGGGGCTGTGGGCGGCCGTGACGTCGTGCTGGCCGTCGTGAGACAGCTCGCATCACACCAGCCCAGCCCCCTCACCACTGACTCTGAGGTGGGAACCGTTACATCTTGGAGACATTGATGAATTTGGATCAAAAAGAAATGTAGCAAAGTTTAAATACATTGGCTGTAAATGAGCTATGTTAAGTTGTGAATATATTATCAGATTTTGTTGCATGTCAATAATATAGGTTTCAAGACATTTCAATTTAAAAGAATATGTACAATTTGTAACGCAAGTTGCTGGCAGGTGTTTTTAAATGCATTAAATTTTCCAGTCTATTAATATTGAACTGTACCTCTATACCACCTGGTGAAACAAAGGCAGTTTCATGATGATTTTTAAAAATTGATGTAACATTAAGCCAACAGTTCAATGCAAGCAAACTATCAATTTTCAATAGGGTTTGGCATTCTAATTTTCAAGACTCGTCCCAAATGGAGATAGAAACGTTTTTATTATGATGTACACAGGTGGAATGGGTGTTGGAAGTGATCCGCTACGGGCTGTCACTCCCTCTGTCGGAGCACGAGGCGCTGCGGGACTGCGTGCGCGTGTGCTGCTCG
>LGAG01000731.1:1120-14951 GCA_001278395.1 Lerema accius
GCCGCCCAGCAACGGAGCCAGCTCCAGCAGCGTGCCGCCGCAGTCGCTGTGCTCCAACGTCAGACACAACGAACACGCCTCCTTCACCTAAATATTAAATATAATTATACTTTGAAGACTCCCCTAGCCTAGTTGGTAGAGGAGTCCCGGGTACGATTCCCGGTCAGCAGATATTTGTGACAGATGTTTGTTCTCGGGTAATGGGTGTTAGTGATGTGTTATTTGTATTGTCTATCCACCCGCGACAAAAGGAATCCTACAGCGGGGGTATGAGTGTGTAAGCGTTTATTATTATTTATTATACTTACACGTTACGTAAGGGCCCTTGGAAATACCTTTTTTTAAACGCACTAGCCACGTGCGTTTTAGTATAAGTGTTCAACAAACGTTGTGTAAAATATTTTAAATCAAAATTACAGTTGATGTACCCACACTAGAGTTGTCTTTGTAGACTAATGTTGCCAAATATATCTAAAGTTATTTTATCCGCGTGATGAACACCAAACGCACCTATCTATCATTGCACTACAATTTCTAAGATAAAATTTAATACTATTCATAAAAACATGACACGTTTAGAAATACTAGTACAATGCTATTGGTGAAATCGGTCCTTAACATAAAAATTCTTATTACCTTTTGACAGTCCGCTCGTTCGAGGAAGGCATTAAAACTATTGACGGTGATCTTAGCCGGGGACAGCCGGATGGCGTCTCTGTTAGGGATGAAACCCAGTCTAAAAGAAATAAAAATCACCATCAACAAAATTGATTTAAGTGACCAAGTTTTGCAATCGTCCATTCTAAATCTTCGAAGTATTCCATCCATTTGGACGAATGTGATCAAGTTTCATGGTACAATTTATGTAGCTACTTTTAGAAGATCATCAATTTTTTCATGCTAGTGATGTCCCTTGTAGACCAACAAACGAGGAAACGAAGCTACAGCTAGATCTTGCATACACAATTACAACCACACATACATTTTGGTCCTTCGAGCCGGATAAACTTTTTTTTATAACATACCTCTCCTGTCCCTTGTTACTGGGCACGGCGTACGCCGGCGGCTCGGCCTCCAGGTAGCAGGCCAGCGTCGTGTACAGCACCACGAACAGGTCCGCAAACTTCGACACACAGATGTCGCGCATGTTCGGCTCTTGCAGCATCTCGCCTAGCGCGCTCACCAACTACAGGTATAGATAGATTGGATATAGCAATGGAAATGCGATCAGTTTTACTGACGCGGGGGAATAAACAAACAAGTACGCCCATACAACAAATAAGGACGAAAACACACCCTGACGGAAAACAGATACTTGTCCTTTAAATTTCTACCAGCCTTAGAAATCGAACCTAGGACCGCTCGAACGGTAATGCGGCAAGGTAACTATTACGTCATACGTATGGTTTATTGCGTACTGACATTAGATAGAAACATTGAGCTTTAATACGCAACAGCACTAAATTAAGGGACGTAAAAAATTTCAACTTATGCAGTAGTAAAAAGATTCCAATAAACTTAGCAACCAATATACGAAGACCCTGCAATCAGTACTAACCGTGAGCGGCTGCAGCGCCGCTATATGGTGGTCGGTGATGTGGTAGGGATCCTCGTACAGCTCTATGGACGTCATGAGGCGCAGGAAGTTCTCCACTATCATCTGCGACAGACCCTCGTCGCGAGCCAGACACTGCCAGCTGGCTATCACACACCTGGACGGACAAGATACCGATATACATCATTGGAAACAGCCCTATTAATAAAAATCTCTAAATACATGGACAGTCTGAGTTCACGTTGAAACTAGCTAATACTTAGATTAACTTAAAAATTAGAATTTACTCTCTGATACTGCTCTGCACTGTGTTTATTGTTACTGAATGTTATTATACCAAAGATAAGAAATTAATGAGTGTTTATAAACAAAATTAATGAGGGTATTTATCTGCATATTTGTAGACTACGCTATAATATAAGCGTTATGATGCCATATGTATTGCAACGCACGTAGACGTAAAATAATTGTCAGATAACAAAAAGTCATAATATCTTAGAGGTGCCAGAATGCTTAAAACAAAAAATCACTTACGGTTTCAACGGTATCCGCTGCGCCAGCAACACAGCCGTCACGGCGTTGCAGTGATGACGCGTCAGTGACGTCAGCGGCTTCAACAGCTTCGCCTGAGCGTCATCATTCACCACGTGCATCGTACTCAACATAGCTTCCACGATCCTCTCCACATTCTGGAACAAATCCTGACCCTTCATGGTGATGTACGCGTCCAGCACCGCGCTGATGCCTAAACTCCTCAACTCCTGGTCATCATAACCTTCCAACAGGCTCTCTATAAACTGCATGGTGTGCTGATGGGGAATCTTCACGGAGATAGTGTCACATAATGACATGCAGTAATCATTTATCATGTTGAGATCGTTCGTCAGTATATTGTTTTGAAGACGCGTCAGCTTGGACATGCATTCGTCCTCCGGTTCGATCGTGTGGCCTTCGTAGAGATCTTGAATCTGAATTATCAGCTTTATACAATCCACAGTCGTCAGTCTTACCGGGAAATTAGTGTCGGCTACTCCCGGGATAATAAGACCGAGGAGGTAACCCATCTGGCCAAACTTACTTGGCGTTTCGTAGTTCAGCTTCACGTTTTTGATGTACGAGTCAAAGACAACCTGCAGAATCAACACTGAAGCTGTTCGTATCTCGTCATTGTCATGACGAATCCATTCCGTCAACAATCCCACCAGATCATCAATCGTACTCAAACACGTCGATTGGATTATTAACTCCCTGATCAACGAGTGCAACAGCGTCAAGGAATCATTTAAAGTCTTGGCTAGAAGATCATTCTTGTCGCCATTCCCCTCGATTTCGTATTTCCTTTTGAAGGAGGAGAGCTCGCCAAAGATGCTGTTAAATAATACTCGCAATATCGTATTTCTCTCTTCCGGCAAGATACCTTTCTGTAGCTTAGTCAACGCCTTGGACGCCTTGACGATAATAGGATACAGTTCAACGTTCCGTTTTTCCAAATTCGAGTTGTATATCTGTTCTAGTACCGCGTTGAGGAGCTGCCATCGGTTCCTCAGCGCAACATTGTGGTGCGCCGCGGGATGGAGAGCCTTGCTAATTTCGTACAGCGTCGTTACACTGGCTTTGCATAAGTCAAACGGGGGATTTGATTTTAAGATGTCGTATAATATTGAGGTCACGTTATCTCCCAGTCTCGCTAAAACGTGCACATCGAGGCATTCAGATGCGACTTTCCCATAGCAAGTAATCACGGCGAACTTTACTATTCCCAACTCAACTTCGCTTCGAGAGTTTCTCGCCGATAGGAAGTTTAATAGCTTATTTCCACGTCTCGCTTCGTTCTCCTTATGAATTGCGTCAAGCTCGTTGAGTACAAATTCTCCGTGTTGTCTCGAAGCAATTCCCACGGCGTTACTCACGTAGTGCACACTTTCGATGGGGATAGATTTGAGCGCGAGGAGTATTATCTTTAAGACACCTTCAACTACTGCGGCGTTGGACATGTGGCACGATAAAACTGCCAGATACTGCAACGAAACTCCTTTGATCATTGGGCCTTGCTTCTTTGTAAGCACCTGCTTTGAAATCAGAGATGAAATGGATTCTACCCATTTGTTACTGTTGACCTGTTCCACTGCCGACACCAGCAAATCCAGTAGCATACCGTGCCATTGCTCCTTAGATTCATTATTTTCTACGAACTTTAATAGTCTCTGAATTTCAATAGTCCACGAATTTTTTAAGTTCTTGTGGACGTCTCCTGAATATTCCTCCAGGAATGTTAGCAAGTTCTTATTTCTTTCCGTCTGGTCGGGGTCTACTACATACGTGAGACAACGCACGAAGACCAAATCTGGGGAACAATTGACTTCGATCTTTTCTAACTTCTCGGCTTGATCGTCGACTATGACTGCGGAATTATTCTGCAAGAGCGAAGTCAAGCAGTGACTGACTGTCGATATAGAAGCACTAAATTCGTCGACAGTAAGAGCGTTAAGTAACAAATTTCGTAACTGAGTACGCACACTTGTCACCGTATTACACATGAGGATGAGGGAACTTTTGCAAGTGTCGTGAAGATCTGTGATTTCTGCCTTCGAAGCTGTGGGAGATCCTTCAAAACCACAATGTTTTATGATGAATTCTACCATCGCAAAGTCTTCCGCTGTCACTATACAGTTCCTGTACACTAACCCTACTATAGCTTTGACGAGTAACTTCTTCATTTTGAGTCCCGGTTCCATAACAGTCATAACTTTGAGAATCGCAATAAATTTCGTAGAGAAGTTATCAACGAAAACTTGAGAAGATGTCGTGAGATGCGTAAGAATGATGACAGCTTTCATTCTCTCTTTCTCCTGATTATTTTTACATTGATGGAGAAGTCCTTCTATGGTCTGATCGGGGAATTGACCGGCCATATGATCGAAGCAGCGCAGAACTTCAAAGTGATTCTTAACTGTCTGCGGTTGGTCGTAATCCGGCTCCAAGAGGACCAAGTTAAACAAAACATGGTTTATCGAGTTGATTACACTATCGTTCAAACTCAATTTTGGGTTCAATGGGGACGGAGAAAGCAAGTACGATATACATTGACTGATGCAGTAGAAGTTTATCATCGGCTTGCGGTACAACGACAGCAATGAAAGTACGAACTTATTGACCGTTTCGTTGAACTGTCTTTCTGAGATCAATCTTGTTATTGGTCCGAGAGCTTCTAGGACAGACTCGGATACCTTGGGTTCGTGTGAGGGAAGCCATTGGTTGTAAAGCACGTCAAATATAATAGAGAACTCAGTGACAAAGTTATCTTTGATGGACGTTATGTTGTCGTTTTCGACATTATCCCCGATTTGTTCAGATACTGCTACAGCGAAGTGACCGAATGCTGTGAAAGATTAAAAAAGTTACGTAATTAAGAAAAGAACTGTTAGGTGCGAAAAGAAACAATTAATATCATAAAATTGTAGAAGTTTAAATGTTCACAGAATAGATGAAAAAAATACACGACTTATAAAATCTTATTTAATTTTTATCCACTTTTGTTAGACGATCTATCTGTATCCACATTTGCACTGTCGTACTAAAAAACTAAATGCGTTTTGCACACATAAAAACCGTCACATAAACATCAATAAATCTACACTCATCAAATCATAGACAACTGCCAACCACTAACCGTAAGCGAACGCCTGTTTGACGCCATCCTGCTTGACGAGCGAGAGCAGAGGCAGCATCTTGGACAGTATCTCCTTGACGTGCGGCACCACGCCGTGCGTGTTGACTGCCGCGAGCGTGCCGAGCGTGTGCGCGATCGTGTAGTGCGGCACCGACGCCGGGGACAACATGTTGATGAGCGCACGTAGCACCTGTCACATACATAAACTAGTTATCATTAGATGAAAATCTAAATCTTAATCGGTCCAGTAGTTCTGGAGAAAAGTGTTAACATTTTTGCACAAACACACAACCTCGCATCCTAAACGCATATATCATCGCTGTACCGTCGTGGGTAAAAAATATAAAAGAGGGCTCCTTAAAATTCGAAAGCTGTAACAAAAATTATAGTATCTTTCAACTACACAATTGAGATGAATCCAATGAAACCTATGTTGATCCAGCAAACCGCAGGCTGTAGAGCGTACTAAGGAAGTGGAATAGAAATGAAAGAAATGAAATTTTGTTTAGCAATGACAACAAAATTTATTATGTGATAGAAAACGGACTATTCTGAAAACTGATATAACTATGTAGAATACAAAAACAGTAATGAAGAAAAATTGCTATATTTAGATATCTGTGAAGTGATACATATCATCAATGTATCTAAACACAGAGTCAGAGTTTTAGATTAGCACTGGGTATGAACAATTTATTATGAAGCAATGGCTCAAATATCATTATTGTTTACACATATGACTAACAGACACCCATATGTTGAATATTTATTACCACAAAATTACAGTGCATGTGTTAATGGTAGAGTATAGAAAAAATACATGTTTTGTATCAAGTTTTATTTATCATTTATGTTTGCTTATTCTAAAACTCAAACTAAGGTATTATTTTTTTGGTTTCTTTAAAAAAATGTTTAATTTTCTTTTTCATGGAAACTAATTTCTTTAGTGGATTTATCCACCCATGCATCAGCCTTTCAATACCCACTGCTTGATGTAGGCCTTCCCTAACTTGCGCCACTCCGATCACTCAATAAAAAAAAATTTTGAATTCGACTCTATGATAAATACCAAGGTAGACATTTAGTGATAAAACTTACTAACTTCGAAGAAACTTCACTAAAACTGTAATTAATGTCTTACCAAATCCAAGTACTCATGTCCCACTGCCACAAGAACGGCAGACGCACCCAACTGGACTGTGGGCTCGTATGATGGATTCTCCGTCATCGCACGCAGCATTGAGTTGACAAGATCTGCTGCTACTTGGGAATCTAGCTTCTTCACCTGATTCACACATGTTTGCTCTAATACCCTGAAATTACAAGTCCAAGATGATGAATAACTAGTTTTACTATAAGTCATAAATGTTTTACTTTGTTTGATAATGTATTGTGTTCTAAATGATGACATTTGTTAGGTGCAGATGTGTGTTTCTAAGATGAAATGAACAATTTAAATGTACTGTTGATGATCATTGTAGACTTAAATTTACAAAATTAGAGTAGTTTTGAGTCTCGAAAGTAGTCCCCAGACATAAGAGACAAGTTAAAGTTTTATTGTTTGGCTAGAAAGTTTGATAAGGTAGGGCTGTTTGAAGTGTTTGACAACTATATTAATAATAATAATAACAAAACATTTATTCAAGTTAAAATATTTACAGAAAGTATTTTGATTGAAGATATTATTATTACATACAATTGTTATGCAAGATTTATCATATTAGAACATAAACACGTATTTTGAACAACTTAGAAAAATCTATATTTTTATTGCGAATAATTAAATAATTTACCTGTTTTAACAGCTATTGCGCCATGTTTATTTGAATCTAATAATCTTAGACAATCTTGCTTGACATTTAAATGCAAATTTATAGTTATGTGATGTTACCGCATACTTACTTCACAATATTTCCCAGCTGTGCTATATTAGGTTTCGGCGTATTTTGGTAAAACTCGCAAAATATATCTATCACTTCATTTGGATACGAGCTGGCTATCTTTGTTAGGGACTTAATAACAACATTGTTGACGGAGTTCTCACTATCTCCAATAGCTTTTATTAGCACCGTCACCGTATCTGTAAAACAGAATCACAAATATTTGTTCTCTGAAGTCCTACAACTGCGATAATATAATGAATGTCCTTTTTGTACCTCTTAAGCACTCGGACTTTGTCATAGACATTTTGATTCCACCGAGAAATCTTCTATGCTCTAAATACTTTAAACCGCATAATATAGCAGCCTTTTTCCTTTTTAGTCAACAAAACTAAACAATATTGTAACATGAATTCACAATTTTAACTGCTTGCTGCAAGCCGCAGTGCTGACATTATGATTATGATATGAATGACAATTGTGACAGATGATTGACAGATGTCAAGTAATGTCAAATCATTATGCAAGTCAGCTGTTCATTTTTACCACAGAATGTCACTAGTTGTAAATCTGATCGAATTCTACGCCATCTAATATCGAATTCCGAAAACTTAAATGTTTAAAGTCTTTGCACACTGAGTTTTTGAACGCGCTATTCACGGCGTTTGTCTTGTCTCGTTACGTCCCAGTTGCGTTCGTGTCTCTTCAAGCAACCATTACTATAAAAATTCGCCGAGAACACGATGGGAATCTGAAAAGAACACGCAAACCGAAAACGCAGGTCGTCAGCACGCGTAAAGAACGTTATGCGTAACGGCCCTTATGATATAGCAATCGTTTATAAATTAATTACAAAATAGTACTAATCTTGTATACCGCCAAACCCCTAAATATTTCGCATATCGAATCTAATCGTGGATTCTTGGCACGCCAACACAATCATTTTCTTTCTTCAAAAACCTGTGTCAAAAACCTATACAGCGGCATCTAGTTGGATGATATAAAAACAAACAAACAAATAGATAGCCTATAGTTTTTAGACTGTGGCGATATTTTAGACATTTGAAATAACGCGGTCATCGTGCCATCTCTCAACAATAAAGAGTTATTTACATTGACTAGTTTGGCAAGACATTCCGATAAGCCATTACTCATTTTGATTATAATTACTTTAAAATATTTATGTAATTTAAGGACAATAATTTACAATATAACTAAATATCGTCTTCAAGACAGTAATTTTAATGTTTTTTTTCTTTTCAAATTCTTCACGCCCATACAATAGATTTAACGGAATACCAGGTCTACGAGGAGAAAGAAACTACATAATACAACTAAAAATTAATTAACATATTCACGCCACGGATTTAAAAATTCGTATATTCATTCTTTCTGGCTGATAGGCCATTGTTTCTCCTATGTGGCTCAACTGCATTTTTAAACAAACATGACCAGTAAATAAATGAATTTGAAAAACCTTAAGTAATGACAATTTAATTTATCTGCGCCTGACAAGTATTTCAAAATCACTACCCGATTTAAATTTATGCAAGTAATAAGGTGAACGTGACTGGTTAACGATAGTGCTACGTTCTGTGTGTAATCGCCTTAATAATTGTGTGTTCCAGTGTCTATGATTTAGGTAGGCGCGGAAATTCCTTATTTAAAAATTTAACACAAGTATTTTATTGACGTCCAAAACATAATTAAAATACTGCTAAAAACATAATAATAAATCTTACGATTTAATAAATAATTATCTTCCTGTAATTTTTAGTATTACAATACAAAGGAACATTTATTTTCATTGCAGGTTTTCAATTTGAATTTTGTACATGCTGCTTCATTCCGTTCACCACCTTACTTTACCTATAATATATTTAGTCTATGCCCCTCATTGAACGAAAGTAAAGTGGACGACGTAACAGAATAGAAATCGAATTAAACACGATCGCGTTTATGCTTCATGCAAATCGCAGATAAAGTGGTAGACGTGCGTACGGTTCCCTCAGCCGATATAGAATATTTTCAGTTAAAATTGACATCGAATCCGTTTTAAACACAATCACTGCACATAAACGAAACTAATAAAATCCGTGAGCCACTTTCACCGGATACATCGTTATTAATTGGATTAGACGGAACGAGGGTTGCAAATCATCCCGCATATCAGTGAATTGAATCCACAATGTACCCGTGGTCAGTTGCCGATATATCTGTGTGATGTACTGTGCGGATCGTTTAAGTGAGGCTCAAGCGTCGGCTCCCAGTGCTCCCACTCAACATTATTATCCCGTCCGTGATTACGTTGGGCCGGGAACTAGCCGATCGGGTTAGTCGCCGCGGGGACTCCAAAGCGGTAAATACGGAGTCGCAAATTTTGCTTCGCATCATTTATCGTCAGGATTTCGGTGAGTATGGGCCCGGGGCGGCGTCGGGACGTCTTTTCAGAAAGCGGGCGTTCCTCGGCCGCGTGAGCACGTCTGACATTGAAGTACGACCGATCAGCTGCCGTGTGTTCTTAAAATAGCAGTAAAATACTGAGCCCCTCCTGGCAGCGAGCTCGATCAGCTGATGCGTACAATGTTTTAATTATATCGAATTAGATAATTAATTGAAGAATCTCAGAGTCGCGGTCGAGGAGGTCCGCTCGCGATAGCCGCTAACCGATACGACAATCTGACCTGGTGGCTTACAGTGATTGTTGTCTTTGCAGATTTAAAAATGGTGCAGCAGGATTTGACTTAGGTGTCAGAGGTGAAGGAGAAAGACGGGGATGGCTCAGGGAAGCTCACGGGTGTGAGTTCCGGTGAGACTGGTCGCTCGGTGTGTGTGCAGTGTAGTGTCTAGTAAAGTGGTTGTGTGAGTGTCGGCCGAGCCGGAATGCCCTCAGCGATGTTGTCGGCAGTGCTCGAGGAGGAGCCTGACCTGTACGAGGCGTTCCCCCCACATGTTGACCCCAGCACCATCACTATCCTGACTGATAGCCCCCCAGGTGAGTTCAGCTGAACGTATCTCATTAGTTTTATAAATCAAAAAAATAAAATAGATAAGTAGTTCCCCATTTAGTTGTACAGTTTTTCATTTATTAAGATGATTACCACTGCTATTTTTATAACATTAGTAGATTATTTTATTGGATTATTGTACTTGTAGCTATTTGTTTTTCAATTTATTTAATGATTTTTCAATGTTTAAGATTATGTAAGTTTTTATATTTAAGGTTGAAGTGGTAATACCTTGTTGGATATCAGTAATTATCAATATGAGCTTCATATCATTTTTGTAATTATCTGAGTAGATACAACATATCAATTAAAAGAAATAGCCTACTATCTCACATTCTTGAGTAATCAACAGTGATTTGTACCTGCATATTTTATAGCTAAAATAAAATGTACCTATTATCCAAATTTTAAATATGCCGCATTATACAGGGACATTTGCTATACACATGCCAATAAAAAAAAATTAAACATAAAAAAAAAAATTAACTTATAATGTTTTATGTTAGGTCTCACTGTATAAATTAAAAAAATTATTAAAATCCTATCTACTTCATACCCTTTCAGTTAATCATTAGGAGATTAGTGTCATGTTAAAGTTATACCTGTGGTTCAGTACATTGCTAGGATTTTAGAACTAGGATATTAGTTTTCTTCTTCTGTCCAACTAAAATTGTATTAAATGTGATAAGTAAGTAATTCACCTATAGTTGAATCACATCCCATATTAGGTCATCACTATAAAGCAACCCATTTAATACTCATAGTTGTCCTTTTTACACAGTATTGCTAATGAACAAATCATGAATATATTGTTTTGAAGCCGAAGTACAAAGAATACTTATATGTTTAAGCAAAATTTTATTTGAATGACAATTAGGAATTATTTTCATACTTTGCAAAATTTAATTAAGGAATTATGATGCTAGTGAGTAGAAATATTTGTTGTTATTTGTGATATTTTGATTTACAATTCTCATGGAATCTTCAGAGGAAAAATACTTTTTGTCATATCATTGTGTTAGCCTAAAATCATCTGCAAGATATGAAGGAAAAAGTCCTTTATTGATAATAAAAAGGTGTAATATTGTGGAAATGAGCTGATTTCATAGTGTTACTACTTACTACATAAACAAAATTTACATTCAATTATGCTAAATTTTGTTGCTTCAATTAGGTAAACAACTCTTTGTGGGGTGATACTGTTAACTTGTATTTTAATTTTATTCAGTGATGAAAAACTAAAGTGAATAATGTACTTACAAAAAACTGTACTGAAGCTAAAACTGTTATTAGGTGAATATTTCAATTGAGCTTATTGGTATTCACATAGAAAAAAGTATATAATTAAGTATTATGTTATATGTTTTTTTCTGTAAATTCGTCACTTTAATTTGTGAATAAGGCAAAAAGTAATTGGTAAACCATGCTTCATTATTAGTTGTTACAAGTTGCAATTTTAAGAAAGACATAATTATTCATGTTAATAATACACATGAAGTAGGTAACTTCAGTATGTATGAGTAAAATATGTGAAATTTGCAGTTATGTAGAATATTTACTATGCCAATTGGTTTTGGCATGTCAGCTCAACTATGGAACCATGCATTACCAATGTCACATTTTGTGAATTGCTTCAATAAACATAATAATATCTATCAAATTCATATCAAGCAGTAACATATGGGGGTGAAAAGGGGCAGCTGCCCAAAAAGCTGTGAAAATGTGTACTTAGAACTTACTCAAGTTTAAATTAACCAAATTTAAGTACACACTTGTGTATTTATTTATTTATTTATTTATTTGATAAAGTTACACCAACAAAGTAAACACTGTGGCATGCAGATAACAAACTAACATACAATCATTATGATAAGCGTTACTTAACTTATAGGTGTAAACCACGAGAAAAGTTAGGCAACAATGCAATATTATTAAAAATTAAACTGATAGAAATGAACATTGTAAAATTAACTATTCAAAGTCATATAAAATTAATAAAATTAAACATTGAAAATTATATAGAATTAATAAAATAAATAATATTGATGATTTAAAAAATTTACAAAAACAATACAATTTCCAAAAAATATTATTTACACATGCAAGTTATTAAAATAGACGAACTTCCTCCTTCACGTTGCAAATACCTTCAAAATATATAACCAATAATTATTCACAAAAAATCGTAGTTATACATAGGTAGGTAAAACTTCTTATGTTTTGTTTATATAGTCTTCCAGAGACATCTATTTTTGTATGCGTAATGCGTTGTATCCTGTAGTATCGAATGAACTGGGCTCCATGCTTCTATCCGAGTGTTGACGTAGTACGCAGCGGACGGGCCACCTGATGATAAGTGATCATCGTCTATATGGACGCTTCCCACACAAGATAAGTGGCAGACTGGCCGAGAGCTCTTCCTCTTTGTTGAAAGGAAAACATCTAGATTATTATTGCTATGAGGCAATTTTGTACTCTGGAAAATGACTCTGTATAAAAACCTGCCGTAGGAACGTGTAATTGTTACTGAAATCCTCCTTAACGGATGGACCTATTTTAATAGAAAATTGTAGAGTATAACAGAGACCAAGTATGGCCACAATTTGGCACGCTAGGTGTTGCTTTTGCCTTATTTAGATCTCAAGCTGATAGCGCATCATGTGTACGCACGATACCTCAATTCAGGAAATGCGTATTTTTTAAACTAATAAAAAATATCTGTTTATTCCTATTTCCTTATAGTTTATTTATATTAGTATCGCCTCGCGCAATCATGCGCATTATGAAAATCCATATTCCATGGTTGTCCTAATGCCCTTTCATTCACGTATTTTACACATAATGAAGTGTATTGAGTTCCGGTGGCGCATACGCCGTAGGAACAAGGTTCAAGGTTCTCTTTTCATATTGATACGGATGTAACTGTCACACTCCTGTTTCTGTATTTCGCTATGATAGTAAACAGATTGCTGTATTCTTTAAGTAAATATTTACTTGACGCGAATACATCGGAACGAGCGTCCGGATTAACTGTTCGTGTTTCCTTCGTGGTGAATCGGTAAAATTATAGCAATCCCTGATATGTTATGACATTGAACGAATTCAGAATAATCTGTAAGAATGTAAGAAGGTTGTAAAAATAATACTCTGAAAGTCCCGGAAATGAAAAATCGTATGAGGTAGGATGTTATTAGAATTATTTCGAATCTGTTGAAGTTTTATTCCATTTCCGCATTTTGTGGAAAATAACAATTTGCTAAGTTAACCAAGTAAAATAATGAGCTATATTATCTACAGAACTTTATATCGAGTTTAATTATTTCGTAAAATTTATATTAATTCCCGAAAAGATCTGAATTAATTTGTTAGCAAAATTGAATGCCACGATTCAACGTTTTACTTGGTTCCCATTTTCACAATCTTGTTTAGAATATAATGTTATTTACAGTACTCTATATGGTACAATCCCAAATAGTTTACGCTAGCAAATTCTAAGATAAAGCAACACAAACATAAAAGCCTCTCCCGTTCTCCATCTTATCTTAATGGAATTCCACATTGGTTTTCCCTAAACTTGATTAAAACGTTCCGACATTCGCCAGTTTACGGAAAAACTATTCTTACTACAAGCTAAATCATTTATAATAATACGAGCTGTTGCCCGCAGCTTTGCTTGCGGAAATTATAGTTTTGCGGTGATATTTACCCCCTTAGGGGT
>LGAG01000731.1:15354-27654 GCA_001278395.1 Lerema accius
AACCTTCATCCCTTATTTAACCCACTTAGGGGTTGATTTTCTAAATTTTTTTAAATTCACACTTGTTAGCTTGGTATCGAAAACCTAAATACCAATTTGCAAAATTCTTGCTTTAATTTTTTTTTAATTTTCATACAAACTTTCATCCCTTATTTCCCCCCTTAAAGTGGAAATTTCCAAAAATCCGTTCTTAGTGCTCCCCTACACTCTAAAAGGAACCTCTGTGCCAAGTTTCATGCTTCTAGGTCTATCCGTTTAGGCTGTAGCGTGTCTGTCAGTCAATCAACATTTTTATTAAGTATGATGTTCATAGAAAAAATCTACGTTTTATAAATACGTATTACTACCGCAGTTCCCACGGTATGTATGTGTAAATTTAAAATCAACCCAATTCTTGTATAATAAGTTATGTAGCAAAATGTTACTTCTATACATAAATTATAACAAATTCGATGTGTTAAATGCTATTTATGTACCGCGCGAAATTTGTTCTTGTTAAATGGATACGTCATTAGGTTTTTACAGTGGGTACCATAATATTATAGAAGGAATCATGTGTAATACCACTGCGTTTTGTGAATTTCATGTTTTTCCTTAAAGTCCCCCCCATTGCGAACATTCTCCTGTAGAAATATAAATCTTCTGCTACCGAACAGGCAGAAGCATTTGATAAGGAATAATGTATATATTAAATCTACATAAAAAAATGTTTGTATGTCAAGAGTTTGTAAAATTATATTTTGGAGTCAAAATGGCCACCGAATAATTAAAATTGCTTGTTTAGTGTTTAATGTTCCATGTATGCAACTATAATACGGTGATACTTGCCAAAACTTTTGTGAAGAAAAAGTGCTCTGAAGTTCATTTATACCCACTGCAGATATTTGCAGATATAAACTAGGGATTAACGTCATTGGAGAAGTAAAAAACTAGGGCATTCAAGCCTCTTGAAGTATTTCTGCTATGAAATTCACGATTAAAATTAAACGAGCAGTAATAAACTACTGCACTTGCGAACGACAATCTATATATTCAATGAATTTTATTCATATAATGCTTTAATTGTTGATATTTATTGACCGAGCTTCTATTAATATATAGTTTAGGTGCCATCTAGTATCATTCTAAATCTAAATAAATCAATTTTATATTTTGCACAGATGTCATCATCATTGTTTTGAACGTTTTTCAAAAACGTTTAAAAATGAAATTTTCTAAAAACAAAACCATTTTTAATCAATTCGAAATGCCCCATCTAATTTGGAACTTTGATATGAATTACGATTTATGTACTGTAGTATAAGATACTCCATCCACTACATCTTATTGAAAAATAGCGGTTTTATAGCTCACCTATCTATATGCGCAGTGAGTTCCAACTTTATGAAAAGTAGTAAAGGTTTTTTATTTCACTTCCCAGCCAGTAAAACTGTGCTAGCGGCTTTAAAGCTTCCATTTCACACTCAATACGGTGACCTAGTTTAAAAATGTAAATTTCAGCTTTTATCTGCGTTGTAATTCTGTGGGGTTTTCAATGGAAAGTCTTTAATTGCTCCTTTTTATTCCTATCTTGTGCTAGACTAAGGCCTTTACTAATTGCTGGAAAATTAAAAGAAGTATTATTAATATTCGTTGAATATTTCAAGGAAAGTGCAAAACGGCTCGAAGGACCAAGTACGATTTTCAAGATCATTTTGTAAAGGGATATGAGAATTAAATTTGAAAGATATTCTAATAAAACATCCAGAATTTTTAAATCGTAACTAGATTTCAAAAATATATTTTATAGAATCGAAAAGTTACACTGGATCTTGTGTACCGTTCACCATTGCGCTCTTTCCTGCCTACGTTCATAGTCTTGCATCTACAATAATAACGTAATATTAGGATTATTAGTGCAGTTGTAGGATTTTCCGTGAAGCTACACTGTATCGTTGTTGCGTTGTTTGTGAAACACCGAGACGTGTTGTGCCTTGCGATGTCTAAACATTGCGAACAATGGCTTACCTTAACCTATCCAAGAGATTCCAGCTTGGTTTATTCTCCTCTGTTTTCATAGACTTGCAAATGGCAAAAGAAAGATAAATTTTACGTCTCATGGTATAGTCTTTACCATCACAGTATACTACGATACCAGCTTACTGAAGATTGTCAACGAAATAAGTCTTAGCTTAACACTATATCTCGGTCAGTGAAAAAACCAAAGCAACTCAAAATATTATGTACAGTTTCCGAGCTGGGGACGTAAAACCGTTAAGCTATGCTATGTGGTTTCGTTTCGCATGGGAATTATGATGCTCCGACGACAATCTCACAAAAACATTAAATTAAAATCAATTAATCAACACACTTCACACAGCTTCCAAAAGACTAAGAAATAAGGTAGTTTTAAAAGAGTTAGTACCTCTACACTATTTTATTAAACTGGTTAATTATTCTGTAAGGATAGGCCACAGAAATTATAGTAACTCAGCGTTCATTTTACATACAAGAGTCAAGATTTCACTTGTTAATAACACGAGTTACGTTCTCATGATGCGTATTAATGAAGGGTAATTAGCGAGTGCAGTTACTTAACGCATTTCGCCATTTACTCTCTTTCATTTGGCATGACTGACGGTTTCCGAATACGTATTTGTTTCGGCAATATTTCAACGTGTGTACTGGAATGATTTCGCTCTCTTTAAATATAGCTATTATATTATTTGCATTACTGATCACTTGCTGCTTTTTCTTGCTGTCATTGATATGAGGTATCGTGTCATCTTTAGCGTTTCACACAACTGGTCCATAACGTCTTATGTCTAATTTTGGTTTAATTGTCCATGCATATTTATAATTAGCTTCATAGAAACCACAGGCTCTTAACAAGAGCAGAAAAACAATAAAGAAAAATCAAAGCTCAATAAACATGGCTATGGTATATTCCATACCTTTTAGTACTTGTTTATTTGACTCATACATCCGACTTTAATAACGTGTGTGATTAAAACATTTTAATTGACGGTTTCAATGTACAATGTACATCATTTGTTTCAGTTCAATGTCCACTTACGTAAGAGCCAGCAGGTGCTCGTGTGAAATCAATCTTTCTAAACGTAATATCATTTACTTAGTAACTCGTGTAGTAAGTTTGTTCTAACAAAGTTTCCAATCTTGTTGATTTAGCATATTTATACAAGTCACAAAAGGTAAATCTGAAATTGGATACGTCTCGAAATGCGAGAAGGTCTCCAAATCGATTTTGTGGAAAGGAAAACTGTAATGAGATTTTCAAGAGACCTTTACCCGCGACGTGCCCTTTTTCAAATTAATTGACGACCCTTTAACCTTTCTCGCTTGAGGCACTTTTAGGGACCCTAAAGGATGTTCAAGGGTATTCCTTTGTATAAGTTTTGATACCTAAACGATCGTATTGATGGAACGAAAGAGTTCTGTTGATTCTGTATATCCTTACCTATATAGTGTATACTTGGCCTTTGGCCTTACAATTGGCTTCCCACTAGTCGGTCTTTTCTCAATGAAGTTTGAATATCATTTAGAAGTCGCTTCAGTGCTGACGACTCGTGTATAGTAACTTCTTCAATTTAATCTCGTCAAAGTTCCTTTGGGAAACATTCTATCTAACGATAACAATTTATACAGACAGTTTAACATGTCTTTTTTTAATTTTCGAAAAATATTAGTAGCATTAGAGGATTGGTCATTTGATTGCTAAGAGAATAATAATCGTTATACAATAGAAACAATGGCGGAGAACAGACAATGGTTCACATTACAGAAGCATTATTAATTGCTAATCAACCGATGGACTTCCATGGATTTAGGTCAGCGCGAATGTATTATTTTTTCTGTCACCTTTATGATTGGGGATAGCTTCAAAAAATACGTGTCTAATGATTGAATGTTTTTAAATTTTATTGACATGGACTGTAATACAGAAAGTAACATTCAAAGGAAGGAGGAATTCCACTTATCACTGAATTTCTAGCACTACCAAAAGCCAAGTCCTTTAGAGAATTTTAGTTAGCGAAACACTAAAGAAGTAATGAAGTAATCAGTTTATTTTTAAATAGTTATTTGTACTGTAACTTGCAAGATTAAAATATAATCTAAAACTCTTTAAAGCAAAGTAGCCGTAAGGTAGCTGTTATTCGCTTTCTTATCTGGGTCGCGGTCGTTATCACAGAGATCTCGTCTTAAATAATGCACCGCGTTATCAGTGGAGAGGATAAGCCGCGTTATGTCGAGTGGTTCGCTCGCGGGAACCGGTTTTAACCGGTTATTGTTTCCCACATAGTATACACTTGGTGTACCGGACGTCCGTATGAAGTTGACGGGTTTGGGGAAGATGTGCTTGAAACTGTTATGATTTTTTGGGTAATTTTAAAGGTGCTTTTGATCATGAAGAGATAGATTGGGATACTTTTGTTCAGATGTATCTAGGCATATTTTTTGGATCGCTAAATATACATATAATAATAATCGTAACCACACTTACAAGCAAGCGCCAATTTCTATATTTCTGTCTTCATTTAAACGACTAGGATTTTATTGCATAAATGAAATTGATATTTAAATAATAATTTAATACCAGTTGTACCAATACAATTGTACCGATACAGTTTAGTACCAGTAAGGCGGAACTGTAAGATTAGGGTTAAAAAATATCATGTATCTTTTTATTTTAATACAAAAATCACTACAGCTGACTCGAGTGCGTTAATTAGCACGGATCTCAGCATGGCGTGATTTTCTGCCCAATGGCGTGCGCCAAACAGAGGTGGGGACAACACGCCATTTGGGGAAAGGCGGTATTATAATGCGCCTTAAGCGTAACCCTAATTATGGGTTCTGTACTAGAAAGCCCATGTTTTTTTTAATATGAACGTTTTGTTTTAGTATGAGCAAATTGTAGGGTTACGTCAATTACGAGAGGGCGTAGCGTAACATCTGTCCAAAATGAGAGTTCTATTGTTTTGTTTTTAATTCATGATTTTCCTGTTTGAGGGGTAAATTGTTTATTTGAATGAGCCAATTTAAATACTTGTGCGTTCGTGTTGAAAGCGACACCTGGTGAGGGGTATGCTTCCGCTTCATTTCGAGTATTTTTCGTAAATAGGAGAGCACGTGAATTATTTCCGGTGCTTAAACATTTTTTATGCGATTGAATTTTATTACTAGAGGAAGAGCTTTGCGGCTAAAACTCATTTTGGTAAACCATAGACTATAGACTGATTTCATAGCTCT
Organism: Lerema accius; assembly: GCA_001278395.1. Lineage (NCBI taxonomy): Eukaryota > Metazoa > Arthropoda > Insecta > Lepidoptera > Hesperiidae > Lerema > Lerema accius. The sequence continues at coordinate 20,605 of LGAG01000731.1, forward strand.
ACCTGACAGATGTCAGTGTATCAGACGTAGTGCGTTAGTGTGGATTTTTTTTTATTTATAGCTTTCTGCTCGTCTTTTCTATTTTAACTTTAACTATTCGATATCTAGAACTCGAGCGAGTCTGCATTTGGTTGGTTGGTTAGGCCGTTTTAAAATGGAATATTTACGACATAGTACCTATAGTAGGTACTAGGTATGTAGTACATACTATAACGAAGATAATACAAAATCGCGTGTAGTTAGGGCGGTGTTTGTTCCTGCGGTATCGTTATCACAATATATCCTGCGACTAATCACCGTGTAAACATGTGCGTGTTCTCGTTTCATCTCGAGTCTTCGATAAATAATCTAACTAATTTATTCATCATAATTATAACCCTTAATCCCACTGAGAATTTCATTGAGAAGAAGAATAAATCGTGTAGAAAGTTTACAAAAGTTAAGTCTGCTAATTTTGACTGGTGTAGTAGATTTTGACCTGTTCTTTCATATTGCCAGAGGAGACCCGAGCCCAACAGTAATGATAGAGACTTCTGATAATAATGATGAAATCTGTACAGTAAATAATAGACAATAGGGCTTTGAACTTTTTTATATTTTTACTTGTATACTAGGAACTCATGATTTTGACTTACTATATTAGTGTCAGTGAGTCGTGTATCACCATGTGTTGCATGGTAGTATGGTTAGTTTCTAAACTAAAAGCTCCTTTTAAATAACAACCGTACCTACCTGCATTATTCTTAAAAATAGGTCAATTCATTTCTGAATTTATGGATTTAAGAATCAATTATAGATAACCTAGAGCTAGGCTGATTGTTTAAATAATAATATCTAAACTATTACTATGTACAAATAAGAGAGAGGTATCGTATTTGCAGATTTAACGAGCACAGTGCGTTAATAAAATCACGGGTTTAACGAACAAAGGGCAGTTAACGAGATTCAAGAGCTGTTAATATTTTATAGACGACAGTAGAGTTTTGTAATTTGTGGCCTGTGAATAATTAATTTGCTGATCTCAATGTTTATATATCTAGAATAAATAAAACAAAGCTTTGAAAAAAATATTTTTTGGTTGTCTGTGTATACGTTGGCTTTTTATAAATCACATAACTTTTGTGTTTGTGTGCTGCATTAACGAGATAATTTTAACCATTAATAGCCCGCGACTAAGGCTGGGTCTTTCCTGATAACTGAAGAAATCTAAAGCTGCATTAGCGAGAACTGGTAGAGAACACATGTTTTATTAGTTTAAAAATTATTGTCCTAGAGATGGCTGCTAATATGTATTATTAAGAAAAACAAAATGAGAAGAACATGTTTGTGTCATATTTTTTATTATAGCCAGGGATTATATTTCATTTCATATTGGTCCAAACCTAGTAATTAACAATGAACCTCGAAAAGATTTTCAGAATGTTTCTATGTCTATTACAACTGTATTGGTGCTACAGTGAAATAAAACGGCTTTAATGTAAACAAGATTTCTTGAAGCAACCTTGACGCCTAGCGCCTAGCTGTGCAGCAGTTGATGAAAATACTCGAAGGGCGTAGTAAAATGATTATAAAACTAAGCTTTAATTAGTTACTGTGACTGTTAATAGTATGGATGTCTTTACCGCGTTAATTGAATGCGTTCTTATTGAATACCGATATGGAAATAGTTGTGTGTAAACTGTAAAGATGCCTCTTGGAGTATATTTTCATATTTTGCAATTTATTTACGGTTAAACTAAGCTTAACTTTGAAAGTTCCAATTAGCTGATTTTACAGTTTTAAAGTGATTTTAACGTTTTATGTACTCAAAGATAATATTCATTTAGTTATTTCATTGACGGATAAAGGACTCTATAAGTAGAGAATAATTTAATTACTTTGTGACTTTCAGTCCATGATTATGATGATGATGATAGTTGAAATTTTTTCCAGCTCCTTGTCACTTTCCTGTAACAAAAAAACATAAATAAGACTAGTTTTCAGCAACGAATATATATGAGTGGAACAAATCTGTTTCATGGGTACTCCACCTCGGAAAATGTCTGATCCAATTACATGGTTCCAATTTGAATAATTCGTCGAGCTCGTTACTGAAACAACCTGCGCATCTCGATGTAATTGGATTTGTTAGAGTCCCAATCCCGCAATTTTTGTAAACCGAGAAGTATTTCGGATGTAAATATTTAGATTTACGATCTATATAGCACAATGGTTACAGTGCCGGACTGCCTTTTTGAGATTTGGGTTCGATTTTCCGCGAGATGAATGAATTTTCTCTTCTCAGTCTCTCTTGGGTGTTTGTTCCGGTGTTTCTGTGTTGTCCATAGCACTCACAGGGAATCCAAGGATAACATTGGGGCAATTATGGGTTGCAATGATGATGAAAATCCATGATTTTTCCCAAATGTTTAGGGTTTGTGAAAATTTTGGTAACAAAAACGGCACTTTAGATGATAGCAGCAATATTTATGGGAGACGTTTTTTACGTTGTAGCTCGTCTTTTATCGACAGTTTACATAGAAAATCAATTCTCAAAAACCGGTACGATTTCGGTAAACCTTCACCAAAAACATGAAGCATTTTATTACTCCGTGATAATTTTCTTCGGCATGTAGCGCACTTTTCTCTTACACATAGTTTGAGAGTGATATTTTTAGACTTAAATTGTGTCACTTGTTTTTCTTAAACTTTTCCACTTGCAAGCCAATTTGCGTGAAATTTTTGCGCCGTCGTCGCAGTCTTGGACCAGGTTCAGAATTGCAGGCTTTCCTCCATTATTCTGGTTTATTTTCATTAAATGTTTGATGTGGTTTGAATACTTTATCGATCCAAATACTGACTCATATAGAATGCTAAGAAAATGTTAAGAAAATGAGGATTGCTCAGATTTTTCCTTAAATGATTCATTTGTTTTATTATTCGGCATTAGCCCTTGTATTATGATAATTTGAAGGTTTCTTGAAACCTAGAACTTTTATGTTTAGTCTACATCTTCCGTTTCTAAAGTTCTGAATAAATGAGTATGGTAAAAAAAATAAATGAATGTTTAGTTATAGGAAAGACTAAGTGTAATCATTCCTCTGTAGCCAAATTACTAAGTATAGTGAGTCTCTGCGAATAACTGTTGTTTCTATAAGTTTTAGAAATTCTTCCAATCATTGTTAGCGTAACTCGTGAAGTCATTCTGATAGTGTTCGGTAATCTGGCGTATGAAGACTTGTCCAGGCACGTCGACGTCATATCCGTTTTAGAATCCACTTCGATTTCCGGCGCTAGCCCTCGTTGTGACCTGGAATCAGATTGAAACGGACATTTAGATGACTGTTGGCGTGATGGGTAAGAGCTGTTATGACTCTGACTGTCCAGTTACAAATATGCAGGGATAGACTTTAAATTTGGCATAGTTAAAGTTTACATGAAGGAGTGCAAAAAGCTAAAGTTAAGTTAACACACACAGGTCAGACGGAAGACTAAATTGACAGTCAGGACAGTTGACATTGACTTTGATATTTGTCAGCCAGGGGTATCGAAGAAGTCTATCGATACTGTTTGACATAATACCAAGTTATAGTTAAATTTCGGGCACGGAGTGGATCCTTTATTAGGAACTCTACTCTCTCTACTCTACGCTAGTAGGAAGAAGAAACAGTAATTGTAGCTGGGCAATAACGGAGTAAATAGATTAATCCACAATTTTTTTCGATTAAAATTTTCCTACTACAGTTGAAACTAATTTTTAAGTTTTAGGTACTTTATTGTTAAGTTTAGTAAGATCTGACATTCTAAATACACCGATCCGCAGCGACATAAGTGAAATTTAACGATCTTATCAATGAATTTACATTACTTAACGAGCACGTGTTATAATATTTAATAGTTCGCTGATAATGATTAAGAGCCCTATGACAATAATCTCTCAATACATATAGTCTGAAACTACGCTAGAACTAGCTAATCTTAGGATTAACTTTATTGCGAAAAGGAGACTAGAGTTTACGAGCACTCCCTGATTAGAAATAACTCTGTGTTTATTAATACTGAATCTTAGTAAATCAGAGATAAGACATCGATTAGTGTTCATCAATGTTTATTAATTACAGATTATGTTCAACATTGTTACAGTACTTTTACTTAAGTGTGAAAATAACAACAACATTGACGTATACTCGTAAAGATCTTCCGCATTTTATTTAATCAACAATCTCGAATCAAGTGTAGGTCGTCATGAAGCCGTTTACGCACTATCCTCCGATAATAACCGGAATAAACAATCACAGAAATCAGTGATATTACAGCAGAATCACAACTTAGTTAAATAGGTACCCATGAATTTCTTTAACTGTACAAAGATAACATCTGCAGCCCTTATAGACAAATGTCTTTTCTGATGTTGTCGCCAAATATGCCTTTAAAATGTATGGGAATGCCATATCGACGCTAAGTTAATAATAAGACGCCTCCTCATGCCTCTTAAACTAGAATAAATCAGGGAAAACCTGGACCGGATGGATGACATCTCTACAATAGTTCCATACGTCATCTCTTAAATATCAAATTCAAATCATTTATTTCGTCTTAGGAACTAATAGATCATTGAAAGAATGACAAAATTTACAATATGAATAACATTTGTGTAAAATAAAATTAAAAAATCTTTTACATAGTCTACAATAAACCTTCTAAACTTTCGTACAATACTGTATTATATCATCGGCTTTATAAAAGAGAAATACATCATATTTAAGCCTAAGCAAGTTAGTATCGGCCAATAATTATCGAGACGAGTTACTCAGGATCGTACAGTCAGTGTAAATGGGTCTTTAGTTAAGGCGCAAGAGCGTGGAGTAGCGATTACAAATTAGATCAACACCGGTGACATCTCTCCTTATCAACGCGTATCTATTACTCAGACGTCAATCGTCAGGGATTTAACTTCAATTTGTTACCGCCTATCTCGCTAGATGTCGGTAAATGCTAGTTTAAGTCTTCAATTATGCTGATTATGTCGTCTTGTTAAGACGAGCCGATGGCACTTCATATGCTGAAATCCGTTAAGCAGTTTTAGCTGTGGAGCGTGCTATAGAAATGGACTTCCAAAAACAATACTCTCCTGTTGTCGCAGTCGAGTAAAATTATACTTAACTTAGGCAATTAACATCATAGCATATTAACATCAGTTTTTAACTGTTAAGAGACACCCATGCCAGAAATGGAACTTACATCTTTTGTAAATACAGCCTTAGATTAGGCGACTGGTTAATTGTAAATTGTAACATTGACTTTTTTTACAAAGACCAATATTTGTATTGATCGATAAGAAGGATAAATGAATTGTAATATTTCAAGTTACACATTTAAGATCAATTATTTCAAATGTAGGTATTATCAAATTATTTATCATTCTTGTACTCATGGTACAATCAGATTTGATGATGAATGTGTTCCATGAATATAATAAGCTTCATACTTTGAAACTACTTTCTGATAATTTAAATCACATCATTATGACGTGGCACGTATTAGTCGTGTTAGAGATTTTTGTTTGTAAAATTTTTGTTGTTGTAAATAACTTTTCCGCCTATTAGGTATTTACGTATGAGCCTTATCTAATAAGGCGTAAGAGATAAACTAATTAAACAGTCACAATGAAGGATCAGTAGCAACGTTAAAAAAATTCCGTGAATAATCCGTTTGTTGATCTTACGATAATAATGATGTTATTTCTGGCGTTTCTCAAGGTACTATTCTGGGACCCTTTTTGTAAACATTTTATTGATGGTTGAACAGATGGTATTCAAAAATGAAGTTGTGTTTAAAAATGTATTCTTTTTTTATTTGAGTAAAATATACGATTTACTTTACATGCCTATGTTAACTATAAACAAACGTAACTTGTTATATCGAAGTTAATACAACCATTTGATTAACAATTTTGTGGCTACAGTCTATTTCAAACACCTAAAACATGTCAGCTCACACATTTAGTTCGCAAGCATTAATATGTAATTAGCGTTCTAAAGCTGTATCCGGTACTGTGGTCACCGACCACTAATATTATCCTTAACTACATCACTACGTACGTACAAGGTAATCGATGGCTATTACCGATTTCTCAAGTTGGTATAACCACTTGGCTTGCGAAAGTTAGGCTAGTTTTTGTTTAAGATTTCGCAATTTCGATTTGAAAAAATTTAGCGTAATAATCGCTCACACGATTGGATAAATTGAGTATTTTTAAAATTACTATCTTTAAACTAATTTAGGTGTAAATCTTTGGGCGCTTCTATTTCTCAGAAACGAATGTTTTTGTTTATTGTTTACCTTTAAATAACTTCGCGAGCTTCTCTTATCAAATTATAACACAGTTCGCGTAAATCAGTACACTTGATCACTCCTGGCTTTGAAGTCAAACTACATAGTTATAAACGCGCTTCAACACTACGACCAGATAACCCCGCGCTATCAGACGTTGTAGCGCAACTTAACACTCATCTCTCCACATGGTCTATTTCATCCCATGCATCTTTCTAACTTTTCTTCAGCACCGTCAACTTTCTAAAATCCAAGTACAGACCGTTTTTGACCAAGGTCTTATTTAAACAAAGTATTTGGATTCTTATGTTTTTTAGGAAATATTGTTTGCGCTACGATTAGTATCTTCATCATCTATTCAGTTATATAGTTTAGTGCTGATATTATCAAATATTAGATCTTTCAATAATATTTTAATAGTTATTATAGTAATGATTTTGATGCTTGTAATACTACATGCATTCGTTTGCAATCAACAGTTAAACAGTAGGTACCGTATTCTGGTAATTAACATTACATCATACTATTAGGTACAATATGGTAAACAAACTGTTTTTGTAAAATTTACTAAATTATTATTGCTACATGCATAATGAAATACTATGTCTCTAGTTTGAAGAACTTTAAATAGAAATTTGTTATTTCATTTTGTATATTCATAGTTTTCCTAGCCCTTCTGAGTAATACATAAATTATCAGGGATCTGAATATTGTTATTTGTTAATTTTTGGGTATCAT